>PVLD010015842.1:0-47085 GCA_004027595.1 Dinomys branickii
TATCTTATCTATAATTTGGTATTTCCTTTAATGTTTTTGTGTTAACTAATGTGAAGATAACTATGTAATACAACATCCAGTTCTAATTCCCTACTATATTCTGTATAACTTTGTATTTTCTGTATTGTTTATGGCTTTTCTGGTTCATATGTCTCCATTCTTTTGTCTTTAAAATAAAATTTAAAAAAATTAAAAAAAATAAAAAATAAAAAGATCACTCTGGTCATGTTTGTTTAAGGTGTTGGCTTATGCAAGATGAAAGACAGGATGTCAGCTTGTACGTAATGTGATGATATGCGTGACAACTGAGGCCTGGGATAAAATTGTAGGAGTGGACAGGGCCTGACAGATTTTAGAAGGCCTTGGTATGCTATTGGAATTTGCCTTTAGGGAGGAGTAGTCCAAAGTTTCTAGAGTCATGAGCATCTGGGTGTGTCTTAATTAATTCCTTTTCTTGTTGCTGAGACAAAACACCCAAAACCCAAAGTTAAAGGGATGAAACGTTTATTTAGCTCATAGTTTATAGAGGTTTCAGTCCATAGTTGGGTGGCTCTAGGATAGGGTGGCCCATGGCAGAGCAGCAACAGTTCACGGTGGTGGAAGATAGCAAAGGCAACAAGAGTGAGAGACATAACAGCTTCTTTCTGCCCCCTTACATTGTATCCAGTCTGTGGGATTAAGGCAGTGCCAACCCAATCAGTGGACTTCATCAGCAATCACCCACCTTAATCCCAGCACCCTTCATCCCAGCACCGGAGTACAAATCAATCATACACTCTAGATTCAGCCACCTCCGAAGAAAACTGACTGCGTGGAGGCTTTGGGGGAAACATCTATACACAAACCATAACAGGACGGATGATGCCATTCACTTAGAAAATATAAGGGAGCTTTTGTGGAAGATAATTCTGAGTTCAATTTTGGGCTTACTGAAGTTTTAAAGCCTGTGAGACTTTCAAAGGAAGACTCTGGTAAGCTGTTCAGTGTAAGTTTGTCTTGGTTACTTTTCTCTCGTTGCTGAGACAAAATACCCAATATCCAAAATGAAGAAAGGAAAGGTTTATTTAGCTTACAGTTTGTGGAGGTTTCAGTCCATACTTGGCTGGTTCTGAGGCAGAATGGCACATGGCAGAGGGCAAATGTTCATGACAGCAGAGCACAGCAAAACAACCATCAAAAGGGAGAAATGGCTGCAAGCAGCCTCCTTCCTTCCCTTACATTGTAAACAGTCTAACCCCACCCAGGGGGCATGTAGCTCTTACACAGTCTCCATGCCCTCCTCTTCCACAGGCTCAGGATGTGTACAAAGTAAGCACCCTGGCTTCCTCCTGAGTCACTCAGCCAAACCTCTAGACTCCCCAACTTGACATAATGTATCAACCATAACAGACTTTGAACCTCAGGAGAGAGATCTAAATCAGTGATACAGATTTTAGTATTTAAAATATTAATTGTGTGAAAAGTAAAAAAAAAAAAAAAAAAAAGAAAGATGTGAAAAACAGAGAGTTAAGCCCCAAAGTACAACATTTAAGTAGTGAACAGTAGTGGAAGCCCCTTGAGAGCCAGACTACGGGATGTTTCCTATTTTTGTACTTCTTTTCTCTACTAATGTATTCCGATATCATGATTGTTTTTAAAAATTTATAGGACATTACTGACTCATTTGGAAATCAATTGCCAGTTGTTGCTTTTGTTTTCTTTTAAAATATGTCTTTGGGCGGGGAATGTGACTTAGTACCATAAACAAAAAACAAACAAACCAATAAAATGTCTGGAAAGTCTTTCCTTATTTTAGAACTTTGTTCTTTAAAATTGAATTATGTAGTGTATTCTTGCTTTTCTTTTAGTGAATTTTGTCATACTTTATTGACTGCTTTTATTAAGTTTAAAAATAATGTAGCATTCTAATCATGGTAATTATGGGTACTAGGGAAATGTGAATTCTTATTCCTTTTTTTTACTGTTATATCTTTAGTGCCTAGTATTGAACCTGGTACTTATGGTAGTAGCTGCTTAACAAATATTTTGAATAAATGAATATTATGAAGCATTGGTAAACTTACTCTCTCTAAATCTCATGATACTTATGATTCATTCAGTTTGTTGATAAATATAATCAGAGCACAAATTTAGAGAGAAAGAAAAGAACAAGAGGGAGGATAGGAAAAGATGGATTAAATGGATGTTAGAGGACAAGAGAATAAAATGGTCTTACTTAATTCTAGAGGAACATTTATTTTTTCCATATTTTTAAAAGGCAAATCACTTGACTTACATTTCTTGTAACAAATATATTTGGGAGCATGTGAACAAGACATTATTTTAGAAAATACTTACATAAGCATCATAATGGATGTTTGGCATGTCTGGCTTCTCAGAAATTTTTGAACACTCATTCTCAGATTGTGAATCCAAGCTCTGCAAACTGGAGGGCATAAATCTTACTTTCCCCAGACATTTGGATGTCTGAGGTGCCCAGCATGTGTCTGAGTTCTGTCTGAGCAGCATACATGCAAGGTTTTGATTCAAAGGAGAACATTATAAGGAAAGGGGGTTGGGCAGAGTTGGTCAAGGGTTTAAGTCTGGTCACAAGGCACAGAGCTGTCAGGAGCATCAGGGACAAAGCTCCCGGTTTGAGTGTTGGTGTTCAGTGTCCCCAGGATTCTATGGACAATTTCCTGGTGGCTTTGGGGACCGTTTCAAGCAGTATTAGCCTCTGAGCATGATTCTTTTCTGTTAAAGAACTTGGTAGAAGTTCTGTTTATAATGGTCCTGTTTATAATGGAAAGGATTTATTGATATCACAATTTATAGAATAAATTATTATTATCATTATTTATTTTTTTTATACTTGGGATTGAACTCAGGGCCTTCACACTGAGCTATAGTCACAGCCCCCTTCCTTTCTGCACTTATTTTTAAAAATTTTGAGACAGGGTCTTGCTAAGTCACTAGGTTGCCTGAGCTAGACTTGAACTCACAGCCGTGCTGTATTTACATCCATGTTCAGATCTATACTCTTGCATTTCCCCAATTAATGTAGAGGCTGACATAAAATAAGTGCTTCGTGTGCATAAAATAGAAATATATATTGAACCTAATACATATTTTTGTCCATATTTTCCAAGAGGACAAAATAAACATAATGCTGAAGGATCTCTAAAAATTATGGGGTAGCTTAAAGGAAGTTTGGGGTACAGGAAGGAGCAGTCTTCTTGTCCAGGTTCGTGCACAGACCAGTCCTGATCTTGGGGCCCTTGGAACTGAATTTTATGATAAGTAAATTTAGGGTTGTGTTCCTAATAATCACAGTCATTTATTAAGCACATGCTTTTCCAGGCATGGCTAAAAGAGAGCTGAGTGATACTATTATCCTAGACTAAGCAAGCTGATGTGAGAGGCAGCGACAGAGGTGAACTATGGACTCAGACTTACTGTTACCAAAGCTTCACTCCTGACCTCTTGTTAGGTGACTTATTTTAAAAAATCTGTAACTCCAGATAAGACTCAAGAAGGATGTACAATGACTTTCACAAGCGATATTATGCCATGTATGTATGTATATATGTATCTATATCTCTCTATTCTCTCCTGAAACAGGGATTCACTATTTTGCCCAGGCTTGCCTTAACCTTCCAAGTAACAGGTAAGTGCTACCAAGTCCAGCTGATATATTTGTTAGATTACTATGATCATGTACTTGGATGTTACAGCAATATTAAATTATTATTAAAACTTCTAAATGCTTACTTTCAAGTTCTACACTTATATTATCATGAACTGATAATATGTAATTTGTAGATGGTTCTGATCTACACATCGCACTTGGAGCAGCGCTGTTTCCAAAAGATCTAAAATTATGGCATAGTATAAAGAGAAACTAACCGCACCACAACCCTGTGGGGGGTGTAAGATAACACTACTCAGGCGCGGTCCAGTGTCTATTCATTCAGCGGTTCTGCTAACCCTACCGCCTGCAGAAGCAAGGCAGGCTCTGCAGGGTGCATGCTATCCAACCAGCTCACCGCTGCACGTTACCAGTTACAGACACTTGTCTTTCGATCACGCTTTATAGTTTTCTCCTACATCTCGTCGGTCAGCAGCAGGTCTGCAGCTCTCGGTTAGCTGCCTCTCACACTAGCTTGCTTTTTGCCGCCATCTCCTTTGTTCCTGGCCACAGAATCATAACTCGTGGCCTGTTATAAAAATCTCTGTGCTGCCAGTATCTGTTCTCTTTTCTTTCTTTTTTCATCATGTAGAGAATGACATGAGCAGAAACTAATTTTAAGATGTTCTCTGGCTCTAGCGATTCATGACTTATCCCCTGCTGTTCATATCGATTCTCATTTGATCTGCACAAAAGACCTAAGTTCTCTATTATCTTAATATAGAGTGTGTCTGTTCTACCAAAATAAGAATAAAATGGAATCTAGCTGTATGAAAGATCAGCAGCTCATATTTGGAAGTTACAACAAGGCTCAATACGCTGACCATCCAGAGCCTTAGCTCATCTTCATTGTTTTTTATTTTTCCCATTTGTTACTGTAATCCTGGAGATAATATTTCTGTGATCACAGCAAGGTAACTCCCAAGAAGAATAAGCAATAATAATGAAAATAGTATAGAAATAACCAAAACACATTTTTTTCAGCACTGAGGATTGAATCCAAGGCTTTTGCCCTGCTCTTTCAAAATTTTGAGGTAGAATCTAAGTCATTAAATTGTTCAGGTTGGGCTTGAACTTTCAATCTTCCGGCCTTACGCTCTTAGAGTTCTGGGGTTACAGTTGTACATCTTGAAATTAGTTAAATTAATTAAACTATATATATAAATTATAACTAGTTAAATTACTTAAACAATAAAAGTAGTACTATACCTTATAATGAATATAATTTTGTGAGTTTTTTTAGCTTGTCACATGTGTACATAATACTTAAAATAATTTGTAGGACTTGTGATTTTAACTAATAATTATGAACATTTTATTACATAATTTTTAATATTTTCGTTCAGTAAATAACATTCAATTTGTTTTGATTTAGCATACTTAGTGACCTAGCAAGACCCCATCTCAAAATAAATAAATAAAGGGTGGGGGAAATGTTGCAGGATTTTTAAGAGGTGGGAGAGACCACTGGAAAGCGGGAGGATTTCATTCCAATGTTAGGTGCACAGCCCAGGTTGCGCGGAAAATGGCTGAATGAGCCGTAAAGGAAAGGCTCCAGGTTTTATACATTTTGCTAAGGGTATTGTTCTTTTTAGTGGGGAGAGATGGGACAGGGAGGGTGCAAGCATGGGTACAGAAGCAAGACAAAGCGATTAATACCTTAGCCTGAAAGAAGACAGAGCCTTCTGAATCTTGTGAGAACAGAGTGCCAGAAACGTTTTCAGGTCACAGTTGCCAATCTACCTGCACCAGAACAAGGAGTTACAGCCGTAGGGGAGGGGGCGGTACAAGCAGGATTGTTTAAGGCTGGCAAAGCTTGTTTTCCTTTAAGTCCTGCTTCAGGACAGCTCAATGGGAAGGCGAGAGAAAAAGGGTAGAGAGACAGAGACAGAGACAGAGACGGAGAAGAGAGACTAAGGTCTAAGTCACTGAAACCCTCGTCAGCACTCCCCACTGCCTGTCTGCTCAGGGAAGTGAGTCACTGCGTGCTTGAGGGGTTGAGGGGAGGAGCAGGCGAGGGAGAGATGAGGGCAGTGCTTTGAGGTGAAGAGAGAAGATTCTGGTGTGGCCTTGGTGCATTTTTCTGGTAGTATGGTGAAGGCAATCTGAGATGGGGGGGGATCTCAGACCCATGCGCAGCGTGGTCCCTGGGGACTGAACACCAGGTGTCATTTTGTGAAACAAGATTTTACTGTGAGATTGACATGAAAGCAGAATGGGCTGCCTGTGACTATGTTCTGTGAGCATAGGCAATTAACATCCCAGAAACAGTCAAAGTGGACTGAAGACCAGAGTCTTTTCCCCTTAGTTTTTTGGATTATGTATACCCCAGACTTCGTACGACCCTACAGTGTAGAACCTGCCTGTGCTACCCTCCACCCTTATAAGGGTGAGCTAAATGGTGTGGATTAAACCTGTCACCAATCCTGATGTGTTGCAGGCACAGGGAAATATTAGAGAATTAAGAAAATGGTGCTTTTAGGACCTAAGATTGTGGAGCAGATTCTCATGCTTTAGAAATGTAGAAGAGCCCAGGGCATCTGACTGAAGCTGAGCCACTTGGAACCCAGGGAAAAGGGACAGCACCTGGGATCCCTCATTGCTGGCAGCTCATGTCCACACAGGAGAGAGGCACAAAAGGGGCCGCTGAAAGAGACAGGTGCAGGTGAAGCCAGGCGGCGAGTCTTAAGCCAAAGACTGCAAAGTAGAACCTAGCTTGTTATGTCTATGGCTTCTAGGGCCTAAATCCAGTTTTCCTAGTTTAAGGAAAAAAACAGCAAAAAAACTGTCTCACAATAATACATTTTTTGGAACACAATGAAATATTCTAAAATGTACTAAAAAATACATTGAAAAATTCTAAAGTGGACTAAAACAAGACAAACAGACTTTTGCTTCAGATAGTACAAAGTCTGTTTTACTTAAAGGCCTTTTCCCGGGACTGGGGTGTAGCTCAGATGTAGAATAGAGTGCTTGTTAGCATGTGCCTCCCTGAGTTCGCTGCCCAGCACTTGCAAACAAAACAAAAATCAACAACCTGTGATAATCGTGTTACTTTTTTTCTCTTAGGGACCTCATGTTTTCATTCAGTCCTAACAAGAAATAGAATAGACCAAGAGATTAGCAACATGGGAGCTTTTTTTCCCTCTTTGTAGTGCTAGAGATTAAACTGAAGGGCTCCCTACCACTGGGCTATATCCCCAGACTTTTCACTTTTTTTTTTTTCATTTTGAGACAAGACCTCACTAAGTTACTCAGGCTGGCTTTGAACTTATGATCTTTCTGACTCACCCTCCTGAGTTGCTGGGATAGCGAATGTAGTCAGGATTACAAGGGAAAAGAATTAATACAGGACACATAGTTTATAGGATTATCTTATAATATTCACCCAAAGAGTCAAATGCAAAAGAGTGCAGGAGATCTGCCTACACACTAGAGACCCAAAGAATCTAGTTGAGAGCCTGAATCCCACAGCAATATCTTGCACAAGTCCAGCTGGAGGTCTAGAGCCCATGGCAATGTCTCATGCAAGTCTGTATCAAAGATCTGTGCTGGGAAGGCCCAAAGGTCAGTGGTGGAAGCTAGAAAGTTTGCACCAGCGAGATGAAGCATCTGTGCCAGCAGGCTGAGGGATCTGCACTGGAGCCAGGAAGCAGTGCTCAAGATGAGGACCAGAGCTCTGTCAGAGAAATGCAGCCTTCCTCAGTGACAGTGAGGACCCAAACTCTTCCAAGGGTGAGAACAGCTGAATTCATATCAGGAAAACCAGCGTGACAAGCCTCTTTAGGAGAATCAGCAGCACACCATCTTCCCCTCCAGTTCTGGTTTTATGCTGCTGGCAGCAATCCTCAGGTGCACCTTCCACACCCAGTACCACACTGATTCAGTTCAACTGGATGTTACAAATTGACCATTAGTTAATCCACCACAGCAAATATTTGCCACCACACCAGAGTCCTTTTCTTCTTAGATTTTCACTAATCTATTTGTGAAGTTTCTAGGTAGATAACTACTAGTATTATTTTAAAATTTCAGACTAATATATCAATTGTAGCTTTTGCCTTAAGATATTACAAAGTTTTCTGGGAAATGAGGCTTTCAATTTCTATTCCATTTTCTCATAGCATGTATTCTTTCTGTTTGTGGAAGTTGATAAAAGACCTAACACTTGCAGGAAGGTGCTTTTGCTATGCCATTGTAACTTAGAGCACATCAGCATCTTGATAAAAACAAAAAGGTACAGTAAACCCATTTCACTTTTCATGTTTTAAATTATAAAAATATGTATGCTAATTCTGTTTTAAAATCAAGCAGCATAGAAACCCAGAGGTACGTACTGTTAATAGGTGGGCAAAAATAACATTCTTGGCTTTTAATTTCACATTAGCACATTAGTATTCTCAAGAACAGTGATTTTATATATATATATATATGTACATATATATATATATATATATATATATTCTTTGGTCACTCACCTTCATGAAAAAAAGAAAAGACAACCAAAAAAGAATTTTAATTAGGAAAAAATGAAACAGTATAATTTAAAAATATTGATAAACATCTTAATTGTATGTTATATAAAACAGCTCCATTTAATCTTCAGAAAAAGAAGCGTGCACAATGTTAATGAAAAATTAGAGAAAATTATGTTTAATGAAGGGGAAAATAGCCTAATATTTTAAAAGCTTCTATAAAATAAGTTTAACTGGGTGTGAAAGTGAAAGTAAAAATAATGAGCAATAAAGCACTAGGTTTTCTTCCCCCACATCTGCAGCTATGTCAAGCATCGAGCTTTCATGTTAGCACGCATCAAGAAAAACTTGGCTTTTTGTATGTATTAACAGGAAATGATCTGCTTATTGTGAAGGATTAGAATGCAGTCAGGCCTTGTGTATGCCAGTTATACACAAAGGAAAGCGGCATGATAGAATGAGAATCGTCTAGATAGAGCCACATCATTTTGTTTCATAGCTTTACCCCCAGTGCCTTGCACGTGCCTGGTGAGCAAGTATGTGATAAACATTTGTAAAATAATCATAGGAATATCTAGCTTTTCTTGGGGGCCTTGTAGGTGTCAGGCACTGTTCAAAGCACTGACACATTTTTACACAATCCTCACAAAAACAATAAATGGCTTCATAAATTACCTTGTTTGTTTGAGTTCTGGGTACAGCGCTAGGGTCTGTGGGGCATAGGGTAAGACCTGTGGGAATCATGACAGTAGCCTGAATTTTACGTTTCTACTAACTCACGTCTGCTGTTCAAAGTGTGGACCTACTTGTCTTTTTGTGCCACTCTGACGTTTAGCATCTTATGTATTGCTTCCTTGATCCTTTGTGCTTTCTGTAATTTCAGTGGCTCTTTTACTGTGGATTTGAACAACTTCTGTTTCATCCCAGTGTCTTTGAAGTTATATCCCACAAGTGACAAATTTCTGCATTAAAGGTCACTTCTTTGGTTTACTTCTGCCCCAGGATTTAATAATGGCATCATCGGTAGGATCGATGTCTCACAAGGTTATGAAAACAGAACAAAACTGGGAAGCTATGAGGTCAACTGTATACAGGTAATAATATATACACATTTGGGGAACCAAAGTAAACTTGGCAGTTGTCTCAAAAGTCTGGATTTCTTTCTTTCATCTGTGTTTGTTTTTCTTTATTTTTTCTATTTAATTTTGATACATGGTCTCACTGTGTGGTTCTTGCTGGCCTTGAAGTCACTATGCAGTGTAGACTCACTTTAAATTTGTAATTTGGCTGCCTGTCAAGTGCTGTGCATCATACTGGGAAAAAAATCCCAGGTTTTGTATTTCAGAATGTATCTTTATAAATCAAGAACTGTTTAAAGAATGTAACCACCATGCCATTATCATGAAAAAATGATAGTTCCTTAATATCATTAAATGTCCAGCAGGCATTCTAGAACTGTGTTGGTTAGTTTTGTCTCACTGAGACAAAACACCCAATGCTCAAATTTAAGGAAGGAAAGGTTTATTTAGTTACAGTTTGTGGAGGTTTCAGTCCACACTTGGCTGGCTCAGAGGCAGAGTGGCACATGGCAGAGGGCGAACATTCATGGCAGCAGAACAGAGCAAAGGCAACAAGAGCAAAAGGGGAAAAGGGCAGTGGCAGCAGCCTCTTTCCGTCCCTTACACTGTGTGCAAACTATCTGCCCCGGGGCTGGTGTAGCGCCCGTAATCCCAGCATTGGACTTTGGATCAAACAAAAATCTAGATGCCTTCCCCATGACTGCATGAGGATTTGGGGGGACACGAAGATAGAAACCATAACAAAAGCATTCTATAAATAACTACTTTTTGGATATGGCCTCTTTCTGCTCTCTTAGCATGTTATTTTTAAGTTATCCATGTTGTGGAAATGATACTTTCCTTTTGCTCACTCAGCAATATTTAATTGTATGAATATACCATAATTTATTCATGTATTCTCTGATTGATGGTATTGTAAATAAAACAGCTATAAACATTTTCATACATCTTATGGTGGATTAACAACTGGTGGTCAACTTGTAACAACCGGCTGAACTGAATCAGTGTGGTTCTGGCTGTGGAAGGCCCACCTCAGGATTGCTGCCAGCAGCATAAAAGTAGAACTGGAGGGGAAGATGATGTTCTGTAGGTCTGCTGGAGAAGCTTGTCATCCTGGTTTTCTTGATATGAACTCAGCTGTTTGCATGATCAGAAGAACTTGGACCTCACTGTTGCTGAGGATGGCTGTGGTTCACTTTGGGGGAGCTCTGGTTCTTACTTTGAGTATCACGTTCTAGCTCTGGAGGGGAAGAGGGTAGGCCCTTGGTTCTCCTGGCAAAGCTTGTAGTGCTGGCTTTCTTGATATGAACTTGGGTGTTCTCATCCTTGAAGGAGCTCAGGTCCTCGCTGTCACTGAGGGTGGCTGCAGTTGTCTCTGGTGGAGCTCTGGTCCTCACCTTAAACATCATTTCCTAGGGCAGATCCTTCAGCCTGCTGGCACAGATCCTTCATCCCTGGCACAGGCTTTCTATCTCCCACCACTGACCTTTGGGCCTTCCCAGCACAAATCCCTGATACAGACTTGCATGAGACATTGTTGTGGGCTCTAGGCCTCCAGCTGGACTCATGGAGGACATTGTCATGGACTCCAGGTCTTCAGCTGAACTTGTGCAGGACATTGCAGTGGGATCCAGGCTCTGAGCTGGATTCTTTGGGTCTGTAGTGTGTGGACAGAGTTCCTGCACTCTTTTGCATTTGACTCTGTTTGAATATTACAAATAATCCTATCAATTATGTGTCCTGTATTATATGTTTTCCCTTGCAAACCCTGACTACAATATATCTTTTTGTAGACATATGTATTGATTTCTCTTGGGTAAAAATCAAGATCATAAAGTAAATACATGCCAGATATATTTTAAAAGAACTTATAGCATTTTATAACTGCCAAAAATTCATGAGGACTCTGAATTGTCCACATCTTCATCACTTAACTTTTAAAATTTAAAATTTTAAAAAATTTAATTTGAAGCAAATTACTTTTAGCCATTCTCATAGGTGTACAGTGTTATCTCATTTCAGTGTTAATTTATCTATCTTTGTTGACTAATGACTTTTAAAAAAAATAGGCTCTTGTTTTGCAGCCCATTCTGGCCTAAAGTCTGTGATCCTCACCCTCCTGGTTCTAGTATTACAGGTGCTGAGTTTCGAGCACTTTTTCATCTTCTTATTGACCATTAGTTTATACTGTGTTCTTTTGTGAAATATCTGTTCTCTTGTCCATTTAAAAAAATGGTTTGTTTAGCCTTTTGTCATTGAGGATATCTATCATCTATCTAGCTATCTATCTATCCCTATCTCCTGGACACCTGTTCTTTGCCAAATATATGTTTTGTAATTGTTTTCTGACAGTCTGTGAACCCCCTAATTATTTTTTAAAAGTTTTTATTAGTACATATTTTTGATACACAGTGAACGCATTCATTGTGCGGTGCTGGTGCACACACACACTGCATCTTAATCCTTTCTACTTCCCTTTTCCCTCCCTTCTCCCTAATTTTCTTAGTGGTTTGTTTGTCTTTAAATTAATGATATTAGTTCATAGGGTTTTTAAATTGTTGCTCATTGCTTGCTTGCTTTTTTTGGTACTGGGAATTGAACTCATGACCTCATACGTTGCTGAACTATATCCCAGGCCTGGTCGTTGCTTTCTATGACTTGTAAATAAATTTTTTCCCAGACCAGGTACTGGATGTACTTTTCTATTTTTCTTTTAATAGCTTTAGGATTTTAGCTTTTATGCTTAGGTCTATGACCCCCCCTCAACAGTAACAGGTAAGGGTTGAGATTCATTCACTCAACATACATCTCTACTTTGTTCTCTACCATACATGGAAAAGACTCTCCTTTCTCATGAAATTGCTTTGGGTGCCTTTGTTGAAAGTCAGAAAGTTGTATAATTTCCAAGCTCTCTATTCTTCTTCAGTAAGTATTTGCTTATCTTTGTGAGTAACACACTATCTTGATTATTACATCTTTATATTAAATTTTGAAGTCAGGTAGAAATTCTCTGTGTTCTATGCAAGATTATTATACTTTGACTATTCTGGGTCTTCTGTTTTTCAACAACTTTAGAATCATCTTTTAAATTTATACAAAAAGTTCATTGGGAACTTGATTGGAATTGCATTTTTTCTATCAACCAATTTGTGGAAAATTGATATCTTAACAATGTTGAGCTAGGCATGGTGGCACATGCCTATAATCCCAGCACTTGGGAGGCTAAGACAGGAAGATCACCATGAGTTCGAGACCAGCCTGGGCTACCTACTGAGTTCAAGGCCAGCCTTCACTACAAAGTGAGACCCTGTCTCAAAACAAAACAAAACAAAACAAAACACAAAACAAAGAAAACCAAAAAGAACAACAAAAACCCTAAATAATATTGATCTTCATAATACTTGAATATAGTATATCTCTGTAATATTTTACATCATGTTTAATTTCTGTCAGTGATATTTTCACGTTTTCAGCATAGAGATCTAGCATATTTTTTGCTAAATCAATTTCTAAGTATTTTGGTTTTGATGCAATTGTAAGTTAAATTTATTGGAAAATTTATTTTCCAATTGGTGATTGCTATATTAAAAATATAACTGAGTTTTGTATATTAGTTTTGCATTCTGTAACCTCACAAAATTCAATTATTAAATCTGAGGATGGTTTTGTAGATTCTTTGAAATTTCCTATGAAATAGGTGGTATATCATGACAATGGGACCCTCCCTGATATATCATCACTTAAAATCTACAGTTTACCTTGAGGTTCACTCTAGACATTGTATATTGTCTGGGTTTGGACAAACTTATAAGAACATGTATCTACCATTACAGTGTCATAGAAAATAATTTTACTGCTCTAAATAGTCTGTGTGCCTGGCCTATTCCTTCCAATTCTGGCAATCACTGATATTTTTACCATCTCCATTTGGTGTTTAATGTTATTACATCATTTTTACTTATCTATTGAAATTATCACAAGGTCTGTTTTAAATGGATTAAATCCTATTTGAACATAATGGATGACCTTTTTAAAGACAGCTAATTTTCATCTGCAAGTATTTTGTTGAGTTTTATTTCATCTATATTCAAGGAGCATATTTTTATCCATCTCAGTCTCTGTTTCTCCTCCCTCCCACCCCGCTTTCCTCCTTCCTTGTAATTTCCACAGGTGACCTGCTATGTCATAGAAGAACACAGTCTAAGTCAAATATCCAGACATTGGTTCTATTTTTACTTCGGTTGTATTAGCAACTGTCAAAATTAAACTGGTGGACAGTATCACTTGGGGTACACCAGATGTTTGAAAGTCAGTTGATAATGTGGAAGAGGCAATTTGTAGGTATCAGTATCTGATATACAAAAGAATAAATCTGAAGGTTTGATATATGTAATTGCCTGGGATCATATCTTAACCAAATCATTTTGATAGCATTTAGAATTAAGTCTCTCTTATTCATAGCTGGGCTGGCCATGGTTCAAAGTAATTAAATTCTTGGTTAATTTACTCAAATATCAATTGAAGATGCAAATTGTTTCATTCTCAATGTAAATTTGTTCACTTTGGTAATACATTACTTAGGCCATTTTACCTAATTAAAAAATAACATAAAATTGTCATAGATAATAAGCTTATTAGATAAAAGTACAAACAATGGAGACTTTCTTTTAGTTTCTTTGGAAAAAACCATCACTGATATTATAACAAAGAATGAGCATTGCATTTGCCTGTAATACCAGCTACTAGGGACATTGAATTATAAGGATTATAAACTGGAGACCATCCTAGGCATCTTAGTAAGATCTTGGGCTGGGGGAATAGAGTATTTCATTAGTAGAGTATCTGCCTGGTATGTGTGAAGCACTGGGTTTCAACTGCTAGTAAGGAAAACAAATTCTTTCCTTCATTCATTCTCTTGTTATTTCAACACGTATTTGGGTGTCTCCTATACTTAGACAATGTGTGTGGATAAAATGATGAAAACAAGACATTGTCCCTGCACTCACGTACCATAATTAGAAGACATAAATATTAACACAATAATTACGCCAAGTACCACAAAAGAATTATTCATGGTCCTATGGGCTGTGGGATGGAAATTCTGATTGTGTGAGTAGAAGGAAAAGGCCTTTCAAGGCATTGTAAATAAACAAGAAGTGAAGGATGATAGACGTTATTCCAGGTTAGATGAATGGGAGTATAAGAACAGGTAAAGGTAAGAGTAGCTGCACAAAACTCCTGAGAAGGAAGGCAGCGTTTGTAGCTAAGGTAGGATGAAGCAAAGGGAACTGCAGGCTAAAACTGCAAGAGACAAAAATGAATGCGGTGGAAGATGAAGCTAGAGAGGCAGGTCCGGGCCCGATCATGCAAGTCTGGGAGGACTGAAGCATTTTAAGGAGGACATGACATAATTAGTTTGGATTTCTATTGTGTCACTATGTGAATTCAAGCTGAAGAATGGATTAGGCAAAAGCACTATGGATTGCTGGAGATCGATCACCGTGGCATTTTTTTATGGTATTCTTGAGGTAAATTTTGAGAACATATTATGGGCTGAAACTATTGCTAGGTGTTGGAGAAGCACTGGGGAACAACACCAAAAAGGCACTTATAGAAGTGAAAGTGTCTGAATTTTTTTTAAGAGCAAAACATATATGGATTAAGAATCAATATATTGCTATTTTAACTTAGATAATGTAGAATAAAAATAACTATAGTGAAAATAATAGTGGGAATAAAGCTTTTGATCTTGATTTTGCCATTAGTTGTTTGACCTTGTATGACCTCTATTGTTCTTCATAAAATTCATCCATAAAATAAGACTAATGAGCTGAGATTTTCTTTCCATATCTAAAATTTTACTAATATAATTACACAACTTGAAGTAACATCTTCCTCATATTTGGAGACTTCTTGCTTCATCAAGGAAAACTAATTCTATTTTTCCCAGTGAAACTTTAAGTGCTAAATTTTGTAGTCTTGCAAATATGTGTCAAGTGGCCTAATGATTCATGCAAATAAAACAAAGATTCATATACTAATTACTGACTATTGAGGGGTGCAAAATAGTTTCTTCTGGCTCACAGTGATTATAATTTCTAAAGCTTGTTTTACAGGAAAGGATGACAGGTTAGAAGATACTATATTATAGCCAACTTGGAAATATGACATTTTAATTAGAAAATGTTCACAATTCCAAAAAGACAGCTATTCCATGGCTATTCATTAAAATATTTGAAATAAAATTCTTAAATGACAAATGCTTAAGTGATTGAATCTTTGTAACTGCACCTAGCATGGCATGATGTACAGATATATACTTTACAAATGCTTTAGGGAGGTAAAACTGTCAATGTAGAAAAAGAAAAACAATCACATGAGATCTGTGTGACATCACATTAGTAATACTTAGTTACAATAAAGCACTCCTATGATGAAAGACTTATATTTACTATAGAATTGTTACTGCCTGAAGATATAATATCTCATATTCAAAATAAAACCCAGAAACTATAATATATAATAAAAATGAAGCCCACTACAATAAACGCTGTTCAGATCATCATGGTAGGAGAATTAATACATTTTTAAAATGTCCTAGCTGTCAGCTGTCTTTAGTAGATTAGAATAAATGAAGGTCTGAGAAATCTTGTTCACTCCGAAGAGCGTTTGCACGAATGCTGCGGACATTTGTAAATAAGGGTGGTATGCAGCGGGAAAATTCTTCCATGTATAAAATGAACTTTCCTAAACTCCCCGTTGTACGCTCCCTGAAGAGGTCGATGATGAAAGAGAAAAGATAATGAAGGTGAAGGTGAAGGTGCAGGGGAGAGAGAAAGGGAGGGCGTCTCAGTTTCTTTTTCTCATTGCTGAGACAAAATACCTGTTGCCCAAAGTTAAAGGGAGGGAAGGTGTATCTAGCTCACAGTTTGTAGAGGTTTCAGCCCATAATCACCTGGCTCCAAGGTGGGGCGACACCCGCCAGAGGGGCAGCCGGCGATGGCCTGGAAGACAACTAAAGCAGCAAGAGCAAAAGGGGAAACCAGCCTCTTTCTAGCCCTTTTATCATCTAAGAAATTCAATTCAACTACGTTATTCTTCGGTTTGTGAAACGTGTTCATTTACCATCGTAGGATTTTTGAGGGACATGTAAGAACTTTTTTTAATAGAATTTTTTTAATAGTTCATTCTTGAATTTGTCACTATGACCCTCCCTCTCTGATATATACATCCTGTACAAGACTATCACAGCTTCTGTCCTCTTAAGAAGAATTAAAAGACTATGAAACTATAATTCTAATATAATATAATTCTAATATAAAACTATAATTCTAATTCTAAGAAGAATTAAAAACTATAAAATATTTTCAATGAAGGGAAGAAGAAGAGGAGGTTAACATTTTGTCTGAGGAAGGAATTTTGGCTAGGGCCTCCTTTGGAAGGGAAGGGAAGGGAAGGGAAGGGAAGGGAAGGGAAGGGAAGGGAAGGGAAGGGAAGGGAAGGGAAGGGAAGGGAAGGGAAGGGAAGGGAAGGGAAGGGAAGGGAAGGGAAGGGAAAGGAAGGAAGGGGGAAGGATTCCAGCCTAAGAGCATCAGCAAGGGGGCCACATTTGCCAGACAAGAGGAGACAGTTTAGGCATAGCAAGGTTATCCTCAGAAGAAAAGAGGAAGGTTCATTTAGGAACTGTCCTCCCTCCGGTGAGAGGAGAATGCAGTGGGTGTCCTGGCTGCACCAGCCTTTGTTTGCACGGGGTTGAGCTTTGTAGCTGGGTGAGGTCGGGGAGACGAACAGCAGCACAGCTGCTGCTGCTTCTGTGTTGGGGATGGGAAGGCCTCGTTAAGTGTCATTAGCACCATTAAGCTGTCAGTGATAGGACCTCTGCTGAGGCAGCTGGAGCAGTAATAGTAACAACCGCCGCCACAGTCATATAGAAGTAGCAGTACTATTAAGAGTAAACGTTTATTGCATGTTTGCCACTTGTTAAAATGTTTTAATTATGTATATAGCTCCTTTGCACCTTTCAACAGTGCCATGAGGTAAACCCTATTACTGCATATCCTTTTACAGAAAGACAAACAGAGGCACAGAGAGGTGAAATAACTCGCTTGATCACTTGGCTGGGAGATGGAAAAGTCATGTGTGGAATCCAAGGAGTTCACTCCATCTTCCAAAGCTGTAGAGCTTCTCAGACAAGAACAGGCCTTGGCTAGAGCAGTGTTCTGGGATCCTAAGGCGTGGAACCATGCAAAGCAATGATGGTCCCAGGGGGGAGAAGCTGCTTGGGAATCACAGCCTTTGGACCCAAGTTTCTCAGCCTGGTAGCTGCCCTGCAAGAGAGTGGATGGATTGATGGCAGGAGCGAGAGACCGGGAGAGGGGTAAGCAGTGGGGAGCTGCTCAGGACGAGACGAGCTGTGGGAAGCTCTTCAGTTCATGTCTGTCTGCATGTCAGCATCATGTCTGTGTGTCTGAACTCTTTGGTTTATGTCTTCAGTTCATGAAACAGTGTTGGTAGCTGCTGGTAGGAAATTTCCTTACTTCATTCGGGGGAAAGAACATAGAAGGAAGCCGGGTTCTACAATTATGCTCTGGGAATTTAAGATATTAAATTGCATTCCTGAATATCATCCCAGATCGTGAGGAAACATGTATATATTTATTAAGAAAAATGAGGTTTAAAAAAGCACATTCTAAAGCCAGGTACAATGGCACATGCATATAATCTCAGGTACTCAGAAAGCTGAGGCAGGAGGATACTGAGCTTATAGCCACCTACTTAGGAGGCAGAGGCAGGAGGATTTCAAATTCAGGACAAGCCTAGGCAAGGCTTAGTAAGGCCCTGTCCTAGAATAAAATTTAAAAGGGCTGGGGATGTTATTCAAAAGTAGTGCCCTGTGAGGCCATGGGTTCAACCTCCAGCACTGTGAAAGAAAGAAAGAAAGAAAGAAAGAAAGAAAGAAGAAAGAAAGAAAGAAAGAAAGAAAAAAGAAAGAAAGAAAAGATAGGGAAGTGGGAGTTGGAGGAAAATGCAGTTCACTTCAGGACATGTGGAGTTTGATATGATTGTGGGTCACAGGAATAGGGACATTCACTAAACCTCTGGCATTATACAGTGTGTTTTAATAGTATCTGGCAAGAAAGAGAAATTTGGAATCATTAACATATAATTTAAATCCCTGGGAATGAATGGGTTCACCTATGGCAAGTATTGCCTGAGAACATTACTTAAGGGAACAGTAGTATTTAAACAAAAGAAACCAAGGAGAAATGATCAGAGAGGCAGGAAGAAAAACAAGCCATTAAGAGTGGCGGTGTTTTGAGTAACTGAAATAAATGACCATGGGTCAGAAAGAGAGAGGGCTAAACATCTTGATTGTGGAAAAGGGATTAAAACATAGGAAAATAATTTTCATTATTGTAAAGGAATATTTGAAGATAACATTTCAGAGTTGAAGGAATTTTGACTGCATAGCATTTAAGAAATGACCATAAGAGAGGGTTGGTGAATTGAGAGTTTGGTATTGAAAGAATTCAAGGATTTGTTAATCTGTTAACAAATAGACTTGTTGAACAGGCTTTCTACCCGAATCTAATATTTTTCTTTTTTTTTTTTGCGGTACTGGGAATCGAACTCAGGACCCTGAGCTTGCTAGGCAAGCGCTTATTCCACTGAGCTATATCCCCAGCCCCTACCTGAATCTAATAATTAGCTATGGATGGCATCTCTGTTTGGCCACTTTTTTGCTGGCCTAACAAAGGCCATACTTGACTCCTTTGCAGGGCTAGGTGGCAGTTTGACTAGCAATGAATAAACAGGCGATACAATCTTGTTCACGCTCTCAAGTTTTCATTTACTTAACAAACATTTATTAGCCATTGTGCTTCCTGATTGATACAAAAATGACCTCACAATCTGCTGAGGGAGCTTAGCAAGTAAAAAAATAATTAAAATGGAAGAGATTGAAGGAAGCAAATGAACATACACTTACAGTTTACTAAGCCCCTTATTTAATCCTTAAAGCAGCCCATAAGTAAGCATCATTAGCCCCATATTACAAATAAAACTGCAGGAAAGATTTGATCAAATTATGCAAAGTCACCTAGTACATGTTATATCCTGCATTAGAATCCCAAAATAATAAAGTGCATGAATGAAGTGTACATATATAGATCTGTCTGCAGATTCAAAGAAAGCAATGTAGAAGGAATTATTCAGATAATTGTGTGTGTAAGGTGCTTACTTGCCACAAAACTGCAGCTAGCTGTAAATCATAATCCCTAATCTTTCAGTCTGCAGTTTTAAAAAGCTAGAGCTTTGAAGACAAACATGTCACCTTGCTCTTCCATAAACACAGTGGTCTTCCCATGTAGGTACCAAGTAAACATTTCTAGAATGAAGGAGCTAAATTCACGTTTATTCCTAACGATTGGGAGATCGGATGTTCTGGGTAATTTATTCTGAAATCATTCACTCAGTATCTATTAAGCACCCAGTAAGGTACTATGCTAAGAATACATGTCCTCATGACGCTTATTTCTAGTGGAAGAGCTATATAGGAGTGAAAATTAATTCCACACGTGGGTTTTTGCAGAATTTAAATCAATGCGTAACAGTAACGAAAATGACTTAGTCTTACTGACCGAGTAGCTCTTGCAGGTGCCATCGCTCTCCAGCATCAGCACGATGGCAATTTTTTGGATAATATTTTTACAGGGCACAGAAAATTGAACAGAATGGCATTTAATCTTGAACTCTCAAAAGCAAATCCCCGACCTTAGCTTGTTTATTTGCGGTTAGGCACTCACTAAAGCTCATGATGCATAGGGAAAGCAGTACATGGTTTGGTGGGGCTGGACAGTCATACAGATGAAGGAGGAACAGAAGACTCAGTTAAAACAAAGGCACAGCCGGCAGGAGCTTAGGAGAGCTCCCGTTTCACCACAAGGACTTGAGCTTTTCACTGAAAGCCTCAAAGATGAACACCTTGAAGTAAGAAGTGATGTCGTGTGTGTGTTTTAAAAGCCATCTGACGACAAGTTTTCACTGAAAATGAAAGAATGGGAGAGGAAAGACCAGTGAAAATGGTACTGAATTGGAACAGATGTGACATGAAGCGATTGTTTGAAATAAGATGGAAAAGATGAGTTGGAGAGGTAAAGGACAGCAAAAATTAGTAGGACTTTGTACCCGATTAAATACAGAAGATGGGGAAACAAAAAATACTGAAAATGCAATAATGTAGAATTATTTAGTCTGTCTGAATGACTGGAAAAAAATAGAAGTATCATTAAAGAAATGGAAAATTCCCCAAATTCAAAAGACTTTAGTTCCCTGTTATTCTTTCTCAATGCCTGCCTTCATCCCAAATTACTCCCTTGTCCTTACTGAGGAACACAAAGGACATAGGGCTGCTTTTCACAGTAGCTCAATATATTTTTAGTGATAAGAACTTTTGGAACGCTGGACACACCCAAGTTTGTGCAAGCACATTCCTAAGGGAAATTTTAATGGCTGTTTTTCTTTTCTTCTGCCCTAACGGTTATAACAGCATTTAAACGAAGAACAAACTATAAATACGCTAAGCAGGGAAGCCAATACTTATAGAATGTTTCATTCATTTAATCGGTTGTATTACAATTTTTTTCAGGCACTCTAAAATCACCTCACAAAATTAGAAAAAAATGGTAACCCTCACGACCTTTTTGAGGTGTTAGGCATCCCGTTCCAAAGTACAAGTTTTCCTCTTGTAAAAGTACATTTTCCAAAGTACAAGTTTTCCTCTCGTTGAGATTTAGTTTTAGCAATGGATTCCCCTTTCTTCCTTTATTCAAATAAAAAGTCAGGTGGGAATCACCTGGCAGAAGTGTATTTTTCTTAAGAGTGTGTAATATAGGATTCTATTTCGAATGTTGGGGGTAGGGGCAGGAGGATCAAGGAAGCAATTCAGCGCCCGGGAGAGTCTCCTAGCATATTTTTAATTTGTTCGAATGCCAAGTTTATATTTTTTACAAAAATCCAACAAAAATAAGAATTTTAAAAACCTAGTGACACTTTTTAGGAAAGAAAAATGTTGGAGGTGATGGTGGGGAGAATCCACATAAACCTTCTTCAGGAAATGGGATGTTTACTGGGTAAACAAGCGGTAGTCTGGGAAACACCTGCTACTCCCAGAGGAGCTAAAATGCCACCACCGCCACCTCCTGACCACATCCGGGCACTTCTCTATAAGCTACCCGGCCGTTGGGCCTGTTTGAAACACTCGTACAACCAATCAATCGGCGCCTATTGGAAAGCGGGCGTTGCCCTCTGGAGACTTCAGCCTATAAGCAGGAGGCTGACATCACGCGCCAATCGGCATGGCTCTTACAGACAGCGACTCACATTTTGAATTGGAGGTGGCCGCCGCGGGCAAGGAATGGCGGCGTTGGTGAGAGGAGTGGGTGCCTGAAGAGGAGGATCTCATAGAGGTTTTGAAAGCGGTGAGAACCGTGTGGTGGGGGTGGGCGAGCGTCCTCAGAGCCGTGGGCTCCTGCACCTGCGGTCAGCACCCTCAGCCCGGGGACTGGGGGTCCCGGAGCACCCAGCGTCCCGACCTGGGCTCGCTTCACCCCACCCCACGGCGGGCCGTGGCACCGCCGGGAGCCCGAAGCCCGAGATTGCCGGCGACGCCGCCGGCGCCTTCCGCCCGGGCCCGGTGGTTGGATCGCTTTTCCGGAGCAGCGTCTGTGGGGACGGAGGGAAGGAGGTGGGAAGGAGCCCGCCACAGGCTGGAGGTCGGCGGCCGCGGCTCGGCGCTTATCTCCGGACTTGGTGGTTTCACTCCAGGATTCTTCTTGGCTTCGTCTCTACAGGAAGCGCAAAGTTTAGTTTTCACATATAAAAGCTAGCATCCCCCCCCCCCCCGCCCCCCGGCCCGTCCCTGGCCACAGATGCATTTGGTTTAGTGGTTAGAAGCGCAGCCTCGGCATCAACTTGCGCTGTGAATCACGGTTTGGATAATGCAATGCAGTTGTACTTTCCTCTCAGATGCAAAGATTAAAGTCCAAGTAAAAGGTCTAGGACGGTATCTGCCACATGGTTAAGCTTGGGATAAATACTGTTAACCGTGTTTGTGGATACCACCACCTGTTCGGTTGCTAAAATGAAGTTGAGTAAAATGTAACTTAAAACGAGTGCTTGTCTAAAAGAATCTCTGTGTAATAGTAGATTTAGACGCTCCTTGATGCTGTTCGGAGCTGAGAAGCGAGCTGTATAGATTTCTGAGCACTGATTCTATAGCTATAGGGTGTATTTTATATATTTTGGTGATGGGAATCCAGCCTTTGGGCCTGCTGCGCAAAGTTTGGGCTCTGCCACTGAGCCACACCCCCAGCCCCTGCTGTGTTTATTTACAAACTTCTAGAACGCAAAAATGTGAAAACAAGTAACCACTTGGTATTGTAACTGGATTCTTAGATGTGAATTACAGCAACTGTTGACCTTGCTGTTTTTTCTTACAAATTTTGAATCACTTGTTTTGGTGGCCTTTAAAGAGGGAAGCATAGAAAAGTGTAAACTAAAACAGCATTTTTTTGAAAGCAATTAAACTTTAATAAAAATTCATGTTCACAGATCTCAAAAAGTATAGGTCTTAATATAAAATATAGTATCCAACTCAGCAATATCGTTTGTTATACAGAAGACAGAGTATATACAAGAAGTGAAGTATAAACTAGTGGAAAAATATGAATAATTAGCAAAAAAAATTATTAAAATTTTTTTTAGTTGTCATTACTTTCCAATCTATAAAATAAACACAAAAACCCCAGCAAAAACTACATAAATACTAAGCCTATTGGAAAGTAATGCATTTCATCTGTAGGTTGAATGTGATACAAAATAAAGAAGTGATCATCTAATTTGATTAAAGGTACCACAGATCAACCTCTGAGAGTATCCCTTACAGAAAAATACAGAGTCATCTCAGCTTCATCCTTAGGTTTAGTGAGAACCGCATGTTATGGTTTGTGTCTAGATGTCTCCCCAAAGCCTCATATGGTCATAGGGCTGTTTCAGAGGTGGATGAATCTAGAGCGTGTGATGCTGGCGTTAAGGGTGTATGATTACCCATCAGTCCACTCACTGTTTTGGCACTGAATAGTATTTCTTTAAAATTTAAAAAAAAAATGAATTGACACAGTTGGATCATTGTCACATTCCTTTTCTTTCCTTTTCTTTTTTTTAATATTGGAGACTGAACCCAGGACCTCTGTCATGGTAAGCACTGACTACTGAGCTATACCTACAGCCTTGGCATGATACAGGCCTTCCTCACTTAACAATCTACCTGTTTAACAACTGCTTGGACTTAGGATCCAGTTCTGTACACCTTCATTATAGAGCCTTAGTGTCTTTCTTTCTTTGTACATGCATGCTTGTTTATACAGCGCTAATTGCTGACTTACTGTACAGTACAGCACTATAGTTTTCTGTTATGCATTGTAGTACCGCATGTAAGAGTTAGGCAAATAACAAGCAAAGCTGTTAAGTTGGAGGTTTCTTTGACCATTTCTTCTGAAGATTATAATGCACATGACGTTATTATGTACCTAAACTACATAAGTTTCTCATTTACCTACCAATTGAGTTATAGGAAAGGAACTTGGTTGTTAAATGAGGGGTGTTTGTATTTCAGTACATGAACACAGTGTGTGGGATCAGGGTAATTGCTGTATCACTTCAGACATTCATTTCCTTGTGTTGGGAACATTCCAAATCTTACTAACCATTTTGAGATAATACAATTAAATATTGTCAACCATAGTTACCCAACTTTTCTGTAGAACATTTGAAGTCATTCCCCCAGTCCTAACTGCATGAAGTGGTATTTTTAAATTAAAATTTCCCATCCTCCAATCCTTGGGGTAGGTTAATTTATCTGTCTCTCCTTTACTAGAGATTGAATCTAGGGCTTTCACACTAAGCTAGATCCCTAGTCCTTTTAAAATTTTATCTGTCAGTATATCTATGTACTTTGAGAAGCTATCCAGTTTAGGCTGGCCTTAAATTCACTGTGGAGTCCTGCCTCAGCCTTAAGGGTTCTGGGATTACGGGTGTGCACTACCACGCCTAGCTTTAATTTGTTTTGGGAAAGTCTCTGAGTTACCCGGGCAGGGCTAGGGCTAGGTCTTGCAGTCCTGTGCTTCAGCCTCCTAGAATGCTGGGATAACCATATTCACCACACTTTCCTTTCTTCCTTTTTAAATGATTCTTTAAGGAGACTTTTTCTTTTCCCTGGATATGATTGAAATGTAAAGGATTTAAATAACAAAAAAAGGGCTACATAGAATTTATAGATTCCAGATAAGAATTTAAAACTACTGGAACATTCCTTTGGATAAATTTGGAACAATGATTGATTGGTTGTGAATATTACGTGAGAATTTTGTTGTTTGTTTTTGTGGTGCTAGCGATTGACCCAGGTTCTTGTCCATGCTAGGCAAGTGGTCTACCACTGAGAATTAAGACCTCTTCTCCTTAATTTTCATGACAATTGGATTTGAGTTGTCATCTTGTCTGCTTCACGCATAAGAAAAGAGGCTTAATCTACTAAGCGGGAAGCTGAAAAAGCAAGTTGAGTTGACTTTAAAGTGTATGGCCTCCAGCTATGTGGAAGGTCTATTGTTAATAGGTCTGTTGTTATTTTGCACATTTCAGGATACCTGGTAACACCACCCAGAAATGATGCTAATGATACTATACTGTTTTCCACAACTTAACATTTTAAACCATTTTTTCTGTTAAGAATCAGGAGCCAAAGTATTTGCATATTAACCTGAAAAGTAGGAAAAGGGAAAGTGTATCACACATGTACCAGATAGGGTTCCTCTTTGTATTTAATATTTTAAAATGTTTCTTCAAGATAACTTATATAAAAAACTCTGGTATAAGCTGATGAAAAATTATTACTCTTTATTCCCTGTTTGCCTAGGTTTTCAGCGCTTAAGTCCTGGAAGTCTAAAAAATGAAATGGTTTTTCTTTCATAGTTCTGAGACTTATACAGGGACTAACCTATGCATACTTGTTAAATCCTAGAAGAAAATTGTAATGTGAGATACTGATGAGGAAACAGTCCATTTATACATGAGAGGTTCTGAGAAGCCTATAAAGAATGGGTGGGGTGCTGGGTTGAAGGTTGGAAGATACACTGGATGCAAATTTGAACACTTATATGTAGGTGTTGTGAAGTACATTATAATTTGTTTTTGAGAAATGCTAGGAAATTTATTGTTGCTGGAGCATAGATTGTATGTGGACTGAATGTTGGGGTTTAGAAGCGATGAGTTTGAATAGGTAGGTTGGAAATAAATTGTAAACTTGATGTTGAATTTGGACTTGATATATAGGGAGGAGCACTTCTGGAAGTAGTTAGAAATGATATGGTCACATTTTTTTGTTTAGGAACATATCCCAGAAAGCCATATAGAGAATGATTTCTGAAGAAACTGATGATAAAGTTGTTTTGAATTATATTGGACCATGTGGCCATTGTGACATTTGTAGAGAGGAAAGACGAGTTTCCACAGATAATTGAGATGGGGTTGATAGGAATTTTGGAGAGGGAAGAAGAGGTAGAGGAAAGACTAAAGATGTATCCTATGTTTTCTGCTAAGGTTACTAGTGGTGGTAGGTAGAGGTGTTATAAATGAATATACAAGAAAAATAAATTGGTTGTGGGGGATGGTAGAATAATATTTATGACTCCCTTTTGTGTGTTTCTTATATGCAGCAATAGTTTGTTTATATTTTTAATACTTTTTCATTTTTACTATATACCAAAGAGCCAGGTATTAATATCTTTGTTTTATAGAAGAGGAAACTGAGGCTCAGAGAAGTAGACTTTCTTTGTATAACTACTAAGAAAAAATGAATAACATTGTTTATAGACTCTGTATGAAAGCGGAGTCTAATGATTCTAAAGATTATGTTTGCAGCCTGGTGTGGTGGCACACGCCTGTAATCCCAGCACTTGGGAGGCTGAGGCAGGAGGATCCTTGTGAGTTCGAGACCTGTCTGGGCTACAAAGTAAGCTCAAGGCTGGCCTGAACTGCATAGGGAGACCTTGCCTCAAAAAGACAAGGAAAAAAAAAAGTTTGCTTCATGTATTTTTTTTTTGTTTTATCTTTTTAGCCTACATAGAGCACTACAAACCATGGCTGACAATAGTGTATTACCATCCACTGCTGGGAGGACTAGCTTGGCAGACACTTCCATTTTTGATTCTAAAGTTACTGAAACTTCTATTGGGTATACTTCAAATGCTGAAGGTAAATCTATTGCCTGCCTTAAAACACTGAACTGCTATTTTAATCCTAAACTTAGTAACTGGCAATTTTCTTATGATTTAACTCTAATAACAACTGTTAAGCTAGAGTATAGATACTGAATAAATATGACAGAATTCCTTCACACTTATGTAGATTTTCTGCTTATCATTTGGATTAATACTTTCTAACTTTGGAAAGGGTGAGGCACCTTAATATTGCTATTGCTATTTTTGTATATGAGGGAAATCTAGTGGCAAGATTGTTAAGTTAGAATTTATTCAGTTATGTCTGATTAAATAACTTCTTCCTTTACTATTTTATCAAGGTGTCTTTTCTAAAGTATGTGCTGTTAAAGAGGAGAGCTATGCAAGGTAGCACTTTCTTTGGTTAGGAGGAATGCTACTTACTGTTTATATACCCTCCTACAATGTTTTCTCATTTTCTACAGTAATATATGGCCAAATATTTTTCTACTGAATTAGAAAGTATGCCATTTTAATTTTAGAGAATGCTATGATCTCCTCCAAGTAGAAGATATGCCAAGATGTAGCCAAGAGGGGATTAGGAATTAGTGATTATGTTTTTAATAACCTAAGAAACATATTTAAATGTCTTAAATTTTAACAGAAGAAATGCCTCAGATTGAAACAAGAGTGGTAATGGTTCAAGGAGCTGGAAAACAAGAAGAACTTATAAAAGCCTTAAAGGTATACACTTTTGGTGTACAGTTCTGAAGAGATTTTTCTTCCATCAGTGTGTAAATAGTTTCATAGCTTTTTTAATCTTATACTTAAGTCTCTTTTCCACAGACTATTAAAATAATGGAAGTCCCTGTTATAAAGATAAGAGAAAGTTGTCCTGGAAAATCGGATGAAAAGTTAATAAAAAGTGTTATTAATATGGTAGGTCAAGTATTTCGTTGCATGTGGCATGCTGCACTTCCTTGGATCGAATTATTCCACTCTATGGTGATTGGAATTAGGCATGAGGTGTACATTCTGATACTTGACAAAGAAACTGCAGTTTGCCAAAGAATGTATGCATACTTCAGGGAAAGGAAGACTTGCATAAATATTTTAACATTAAATTTATTGAGACTCCCATGAGATTATCTTTGGCCTCTACAGTTACAGGAGGGGCTTGAAGTGGTGGCCATTAGCCTTCAGATATTTATTCTTACAGCAAACGGAGTCTTGGGTAACCTTGTTCACTGAGATGGCTGCACATGCATTCCCGGTTTTTCTCTAAAGGCCAGTAGTGCATAGTACAGTATGACCTCCTTTAGGGTTACCCATACAAGGGTAGCACCATTTGTTTAGAAAATATACTGTTTTTCTTTTCCTGAATCATGTATACATTTTTTTGGTGGACTCTACATACTTTTATTTAAAATTCAGGTGTTTGTTAAACCTAAAACTATAACATCTATTTTAGATAATGTCAAATTTATAAGGACTTCATTATTAAATCACATAGCATGTACAAAGATCTGATAATTTCCTTTAAATTTTTTAGCTGCTTTTTCCTTAATTATATATCTAGTCTAAATTCTTGCTGTGTTTCTCAAATTATAAATCATAGCAATTGGTGATCATTAAAAAATTGGCCTCAGGATATCAGATATATTTAATTCTCTAATCTAGAATTGCTGCTGACTATGAGAACAAATAACACATACTGGCTAATGTAACAGAAATTTTCACAATTCTGGAGGCTAGAAGTCTACAATGAAAGTGCCAACAGAGTTACAGTGCCTTGAGGCTTCTGTTAGCTTGACAGATGGCCTCCTTCTTATATGTCTTATTTTTCTATTATGTTCATCTCTGGTATTTATTTTGTATTTGTCCAAATTTCGTTTTTTAAAAATTTATTTTTGGTACTCGGGATTGAACCCGGGTCCTGGAGCATGCCAGTAAAGAGCTCTACCACTGAGTTACTTCCCTTGCCATAGATGTCTTAGAAGAACACCAGTCAGATTGGATTGGTCTCCTCATTCCCTAATTTAACCTTACCTCTTTAAAGGTCTTGTCTCCAAATCCAGTCTCATTCTCAGATAGGTCTTTATGTTATATTCTGGGTAGGGATTCAACATAAGATGTTAGGGGCTCACAGTTCAGCCCAGTACTCCAACCTTGCAAATTAAGTCCAATAATTTATTTACCCATTCAGAATTTTTAAAATGGTTGTGTTCTTTCTACACAGAATTATAGTTTCTTTAGTACTTTCATTCCTTTTTGTAGATGATAGTATAAACTACGTCACAAGCAACTTGCCGTTTTATATCCTGTGTTTGTCACGTGGTGACTGTCTATGTACTTCGGATCTTTCTCTTTTCTGCATATGTACTGCATATGATTATGTCAATATATGTTTGGAAGATAGTTAATTTGTGCAGGGAGAATTGTATGTATAGTTTCATGTCTTGGCATGAATAAAAAGAAATAGTGAATGTCTTCCTAATATATCCTAGTATCTAAATGTGTATACTTAAAAAAATTCACCATTCTAATTTTATAGAACTTAGTTGCATACTAGACAATTTATGATGACTACTAAATAAGTCATAAACTTATAATAATTTATAATTGTCTATAATAATTGATTTCTCAAATTTAAGATTACGGTATAGAGTTATATACATATAAAATACAAGTAACGGTACAGTTTTTCATGTGTAATGGTTATCTTTTAATTTAAAATTTAAGTTTTCTACAAATATAAAAATATGTTAAAATATTGATAGGGAATTGATTTTTTTAGATTTCATTTAGAGAATCTTGAATTAATTTTTATGATATATAAATTATTTTTTTCTAATAACCATATGAAAAAACCAAGGACATTAAAGTACCCTGTGTAAAGATGGACTCAATGGAAGAATTTGAAAGTTTGGATTCTCCGGAATTCGAGAATGTATTCATAGTCACAGAGTTCCAGGATTCTGTCTTTAATGACTTACACAAGGGTGACTGTAGAATTATTGGACCACCAGTTGTATTAAACTGTGCACAAAAAGGAGAGGTAAGATATCTTTGCCTATAGACAATATTTCATATGTCAGTTTATTTTGGGCAAATAATTTAGATATTAATTTCGTTGTTGTTTAATCTGCTAGTTGTAAAGGGTGTTTAGGTTACCTATTTGAAATATGACCTGATAATCATGGGGTATTTTTTTATTGGTAAACTTAGAATCTGGATTTTTGCTATTTTTGTTGCATATTGAAAAATGCCAACAAATCTTTGGATTGGAATAGTTGACTGGCAAGAGGGGAAATATCATTAGCATGAGGAAGATGTCTTCTATATTTTACTCAAATAAAACTCACAGATTGGAAATTGTTTTATCTTTTAGCCTTTGCCATTTTCATGTCGTCCATTGTATTGTACGAGTATGATGAATTTAGTCTTATGCTTTACTGGCTTCAGGAAGAAAGAAGAACTAGTAAGTGTTCCATTCAATAATTATTTTTCCCCTAGCAAAATAAGTTTAAAATTGGCTCTTTTTTCTCTTTGGTACCATGGTTTTATTTTAAAAATATTGGAGGCCAGTCATGGTAATGCACGCCTGTAATCCTGGCATGCAGGAGGCTGAGGCAGGAGGATCATTGTAAGTTCGAGACCAGCCTGGGCTACAAGGTAAGCTGAAGGCCAGCCTGAACTGCATAGAGAAACCCTGTCTCAGAAAGAGAAAAAAAATGTATATTGGAAGAAGAAATACTATGACTGTATACCACATTTTAAATTTAATTTTTAAATGAATAGTTCACAATTGCTGGCTTAGCACATTTTAAATTTAATTTTTAAATGAATAGTTTGTTTACGATTGCTAGCTTGCGAATTAACAGAAAAATTCCATAACTATCTGATTTTAACTATCTTGTTAAATATCATAAGTTACATTGGTTATTTGAAATTTTTGTGTATACATTGCGAATTTCTGTTATAGAAGTCTAGTCTTAAAATTATGCTTATTCCCCTAGAGAAGTCATAGAAACATTTTTTCTGGGGTTCACAATATTTTGTACATTAGAATTAATGAGTCTCTGCAATTTTGTGGAAAGACTTGATATAACCTGGCATTTAAAAGTAAAGACTCTAGGCCAGGTGTGGTGGTGCACGCCTGTAGCATTCAGGGTGCTGAGGCAGGAGGGTTGCTGTGAGTTCGAGGCTAGCAGGGCTACAAAATGAGTTTGAGGACAGCCAGAACTGCATGGTGAAACCCTGTCTTAAAAAGGCAAAAAACAAACAACTGTTTAGGCAGGATGATGTCTTCAAAAGCACAGGACGTTTACACAGTATGCAAACTAGTTTAACTTAGCTTTGTGTGATCTGTATTAAGCTTATCTCTATAATTTTACTTAGGGATTTAGGCAACTTAATCTTTTTAAAATCTTTTTTTAACATAAAATTTAGTGTCTTCCTAAAAATCTTGTATGAACATTACAAATAGTAAAAATGCTAAATGAGTTGTATTTAACTGCTAAAAGTGTTCAACCATAAAGTCACTGTTGCTTAATTTTTCTTTTGAGGTCAGATTGGTGACATTGGTCCATCATATGGGTGGAGTTATTCGAAAAGATTTTAATTCAAAAGTTACACATTTGGTGGCAAATTGCACACAAGGAGAAAAATTCAGGGTATGTAAACAGTATTCTTATATATTTTAATGTAGCATTATTTTGTGATGTTTTTGATAATAGCACTTCTCTGTAATAGTGCTTCTCTGAATAGATTCTCTGAATCTATTTCTCCTACAATTTATTCAGGGTCAGAAATTAAAATTTTGTTTAGTAAATTTAGTAAGGTTTTAAATCATAGTGTGATCCCTTAGTTTTTAAAAAGGCAATAGAATTTGAATTGGGTATTAAAAGATGAGTAGGGTTCTGAGGTTTAGTAGATGGATAACATTGTAGGCAAATGAATAATATTGGCAAAGGTTACCATAATCATTGGTAATAAAGTGGTCAAGTAGGGTAAGAGCAGATATTTTACTCTTAAGTGGTTTTTATAAGAAGAGTTTTGTTATAAACTGGTTCTATGATTTCATTTGTAAAAATTAGAAGCACAGGAGAAAGCACTTTTATGAGAATTGAAATCCTAGTTTAAAATTGTAGTTGAGGGCGGGGGATATAGCTCAGTGGCATAAGCACCTGCCTGGCAAGTGCAAAGTCCTGAGTTTAATTCCTGGTACCAAGAAACAAAAAACAAAATAAAATTGTAGTCGAATGTCTTAGCAAGATTTTAATTTGGCATTTGTTCTCCCACTCCCTCTGTCTATGTATGTAGCAAATGGTAATTTTAGGGTAGTCGTAAAATTACCCTAAACTTTCTAAATCATATATAAAGGTTTTGGTTACTTAATTAGATATTTTCTTCTCTAGTGCTATATCAGTACACATGACAGTAAACATGAAGAAAAGAAAAATAGAAATTTAATAAGGGTCAATTTAATAGAGATCTATTTATTTAGTGTGTCTCTTTGTGGTACTGGGGATTGAACCCAGGGATTGCTGAGCTGTGTTATAACTATTTATTTTGAGATGAGGTCTCCCTAAGTTGCCCAGTCTGCCTTTAACTTGTGACACTCTTCTCTCAGCCTCCCAAGTAGCTTGGATTACTGGTGTGTGCCACCATGCTCAGCAACTTGTACAATATTTATTTAAAGTACAGAAGGAGTTTGGACACTAGGGGAGTTATTTTATCTTGTGTGATTGAGAGACAGCTTTTCTTTTAATTTTTCTTTGTATGTTGTTATAAAGCAGATGAATGGAAACTTAACAGTATGCTAAAAAGGTATGTATTTATTTATGTAGAACTTTCTTGAATGTGGTTATTTAAGATGAAAATTCTGTGTAATTAATATTATTTTTAGGTTGCTGTGAGCCTGGGTACTCCAATTATGAAGCCAGATTGGATTTATAAAGCATGGGAAAGGCGGAATGAACAGTAAGTGTTTAGGAATTCAGTAGCTCATGTTGTGAATTCAGCATATGGTTTAAAGATAAATCCATGTGCCAAAAAAGTAAATTCATAGATAGTATAGAAAAAAATCAATTAAGTCTCTGGGTAGTTTATAACCTAGGTTTTAAGAAAGTAGAAAATTGGAAGACATTTGTGATATACTTTGGGTTTTACTTTGTGAAATAATTTTGATTGTCAAACATTTTAAAATTACTAAGTAATAGCTTAACACATCTGAGTATTTGGATGGTTTTATATTTTTCCTTATTTTATATTTTAGTGGTTATATTTTAATTGCGGCTTCAGTTCATTGTCTTATTTTGCTAAACTTTCCAATCCCCTTAGTTTCTTACTCTGGCATTTCATCATTATGATTTAATGAAACTAAGAAACTCCTAAAATATGTATGAAATTTTGAATACACAGCAGGTACTTACATCTTCTTATAAGGGCTGCCTGTGTTCACGTTTTGTCAGAAGCTACTTCCAGGATGACCTGAGTATTTTCGTTGTTGTTTTTGATGGTGCTGGACAGTGAATCCATTGTCTCTTGCATGCTAAGCACGTGCGTGCTCTACCATGGAGCTCATCCCTGGCCCCCAGTGTTTTCTTGTAAATGGAAGTTTTTGTGACTATTTTAGGACCAAGTGTAAAATATATTCAAGAAATACATTATACTAATATTTTGAGAATTAGTCCAAATTTTGAAAAGGATACTTGCTAGTTGAATTTAAGGTAAACTGGTTTTAGAAGAGTATATTTCAATTTTAGGGATTTCTGTGCAGCAGCTGATGATTTTAGAAATGAATTTAAAGTTCCTCCATTTCAAGATTGCATTTTAAGTTTTCTGGGATTTTCAGATGAAGAGAAAACCAATATGGAAGAAATGACAGAAATGCAAGGTAAAGTTTAGCTTCAGCTTAAAGTTATGTATATTATGTTCCTTAGGGCAGCCCTCAGTTCCTAGTGAATGTCCTCCTTATGGTGTGGGTTTTGGGATCGGGAGTTTGGCTTATCTGTGCTTGTGTGCACTGCTCTGTAGGAGGGGACTACTTACCAGTCGGAGATGAAAGGTGCACTCACCTTGTAGTGGAAGAGAATGTAGTAAAAGAACTTCCGTTTGAACCTTCAAAGAAACTTTATGTTGTCAAGCAAGAGGCAAGTAATTCTACAAAGAAATTTTTTTAAAATGTTACTAGGAGGTTCTCTGAGAGAGTAAATTTAAATTCTTATTTAAAATATTTTTCTCTCATCCAGTGGTTCTGGGGAAGCATTCAAATGGATGCCCGGGCTGGAGAGACTATGTATTTGTATGAAAAGGTATGTTTTTTAGTGCTTAGGTAGTTCTGTGGATTTCACTGTATAAAAATAATACTTTTCTATGGAGAAGGTCTGGAAAACGTATAATCAGTACCCATATCAACTTTTATGGTATATTTAGGAGTTTCAGAATAATTAAACAATTTAATATCAGCTGTTATTCTTAGTCCATGTAGATTTAGGTGAAACAGTTTAATGGAGTGGGCGTTGTTTTAGCCTCATATATGATTCTGTGTTAATTTGTGGTGATACCTTTATGAACAGTAACATCTCTGTCTTTAGAAACTTAAAACCTTACTGAAGAGCTGTAATTGCATTACTACACAGAATGATGTATGTTGTGATTGAATAATGTACTCTTTTCAGAGCAGGACTGAAAAGGGCAAGTAAATGTTGGGCCAGCGTACAAGGTTCTCCGGGTAATGACGTGTAAGTTAGAATAGGGGTGGGAGGAGAAGGTGTCAAAGCTTGAGAGTACATTAAAATAGCAGGTAGTTAGTATGACTGTAAAAAAAAAAGAGCAAGGGAAAGGCTGGTAGATAATATTTGATAGGCAGAATCGTTTTTAATATGTTAAAGAGTTTAGAGGAAAGATATCATTGAAATGTTTATTTTAATAACAGTATAGGCAAAGAAAATCCAGCCTTCATGCTTGATGTCAGGGAAGGGTGATATTCAAATGGTAGCAAGCTCTAAAAGATATGCTGGGGATGTAATAATTTTAAGTGAAATATTAAAGGTGAGGTGAATTTACTACTTCATAAAATCTAAACAGGAACCATATTGTGCTTTCTTTAGACTCTTGTTCTCAATGTAAAGTTCTTAACGTAAAGTTTAAAAAGTATGCTTTATGTTCAGCAAGAAAGCTCTTAAAAATCAAGTAGTATTCAGCAAATACTTGAAAGTACTGTGTCCAGGCACAGTGTTAAATGCTTGGGAAAAGTGCGCTGAATGTGAAAGATCTTCACCCTCGTGGAGTTCATACCCTCATGGAGGACTAGGCAGTAAATAAGCTAACAGATGAGTATGCAGTGGTGATAGTGGTAGGTAGAGAAACTATGAGTTACTGTGGTTAGACAATTAGAGTGGTCTGTTTGACAGTTAAGTTTTACGAGTCTTCTAACTTATCTGGTACAAGGTAGGGCTGTCAAAATGTTGTAGAAAATTCAGATTTTATCACACTCCTATCATTTTGTTTTGTTTCTATTTCAGTAAGGAAGCACAGAAGCAAAATTGAGCTTTTGTGTTTTTGATTACAGGCTAATACTCCTGAGCTCAAGAAATCAGTGTCACTGCTTTCTCTACATACCCCGAACAGCAATCGCAAAAGACGTCGTTTAAAAGAGACCCTTGCTCAGCTTTCAAAAGAGACAGACTTGTCACCTTTTCCTCCCCGTAAGCGTCCATCTGCCGAGCATTCTCTTTCTATAGGATCGCTCCTTGATATCTCCAATACGCCAGAGTCTAGCATCAACTATGGAGGTAATTTATATTCTAAAAAATTGATTTTTAATATTTAGTGGAGTGGAATAATTTTTAGAATATAGATAAATCCCTACTACAGTGAATTTGAAAGGGTTTGCCTTTAACTACCTTTCTTGTTGAGAACAGATACATGAAAAGGTTAAGCATAATAGCGTTTCTATTTGATTGTTCATGTACATGCTAAGTGCTCTAATGTACTTTGTGTACTGTAGTATCTTTTACTGTCCCTGTTTTATGGGTGACTAAACTGAGATACAAAGAAGTTAAATAATTTGCCTAGGCTTATAGCTAGAGAGTAACAGGAAAGGAATCCTTTTGTTTTGTCCTTGGTGCTAGAGATTGAACCCATGGTTCTTGTACAAGCTAAAAGCAAATGACACTGAGCTATATCTTTAGTCTCAAAAGCAAATTTTTAAAATTAGCTGCGCAAAACTGTAGGAGGTTTTTTTTGTTTTGTTTTTACATGAACTGTGGAGAAGATAGTACCATGAAGTTAAGAGGATGTTTACTTTTTGTTGAATTAATATAGAAGGGTTCCTACAATTAATTTGTCTTTCATGACCATCAGAGGTTCTCTTTTTAGTCTACAGACAAATATGTTATATTTTCTAGAGTTGAGAATAAAAAAACCCCAAGTCTTCTTGGCCCTCCCATCTCTACTTATTGGCCCAGTTTTCTCTTCCTTTTCGCATCAGTGATGCTTCAAAGAATGACCTTGATTCACTAACTCATTTCCTGCTTATCATTATCCTTTCAAATCATTTCTGTTAAGCTGCAGGCACTACTGTGTAAAATTGCTATTGAGCTGGTTTTTAATACAGTCCATAGTATTTAGTTTATGAACAGCTTCTCCCTTGTGCACTCATTTTTTTCCCTTTTGGCTTTTCTGGTATCACTTATCGTTCTTTGCTAGTTTTTCTCTCCAACTCTGAATCTAAATGTTTTATGTTCCTCCTGAGTCATTGTTTATTCTCTCTAGATGATCTCATTTAATTGGCTCAAATACCATTTGTATATTGATGACTCCCAATGCTGGCTTCTTCCCTATCTAGCTGCCTACTGATACCTTCTTGAAACATGTCTGATAACATTTTAAACAAATTTGAACTTTTGATTCTACTATTCAATTCTTCTATTCCTTTATCATCCTTCTGTAATGGCAAAAGTTGGGATGAATTCCACAAAAGACCAAAGAACTCTTATTTAGAACAAACAGAGTTTATTAATTGATTTTAGACTGGTCACCACATATTCCCAACTAACAGGTCAGGAAGGTGGGCCCCCTGCCTGCCTTTGTTCCCACCTTATGTACATTTTTGGTTTCCACGGTAATAGATTGGAATGTTGTAATCCTTGCCACACACCTGGTCAGGCCCTGGTCATGAGCCCAACCACAATGATACAATGCTTATCTAGGGCCAGGGAAGGGATGAAACAACCCAGGCAGGGTCATATGAGGTTGTAAAGTTGACTTTTTACAACTACTCCAGGATGTTTCTCAAGACACATTTTGAGGCTTGTACTAAGGCTAAAACTATTCTGTCTTTAAAATTATATGTTAAGAGTTGCCATCCCCTACACTTCCCTTATCAATTTTTTCTGTAAAAAAGCCTCAATGTCTCCAACTTCAGTTTTGACTTTTCCACATCATGGTGCTCTGCTTTAAAGTCACTCAATGGGTTTGTATTACTGTAGCTTTTAAGTTCCTATGTAATTCAGCCCTCACTGGTGTTACTACAAAGCCATGTTATATTGTACTGTCTAGTAATAGTCTCCCCCCTTAAGTTATACCATCTTTCTTATTCTTCAGATGTTTCTGGTATACCAGTATCTCAGGACTTCGGTGCGTGTTATCTCAGCCTCAAGAAAAACCTCACCGTGTTCCCTAATGTTAGGTCCTGTTCTATCACTTCTTCCTACCAATTGTCTCACCTGTTGTCTATTTTAAGTAGTAATTAGCACCATTAGCAATTATGTTCTTTAAAAATACTTCCTTTTTTTCTGGCCTGTGTGGAAATTTTACTTCAGTGAAAATTTGTGTGCTGGTGATACAAGAGCAGGTTCCGCACCCCTATAATATTTGGTATTTAGACCTGGCTGTCATTAAATCTTCCTTTTTACCTTTCAGAAACTCCAAAGTCTTGTAGTAAGTCTTCTAAAAATTCTACCCCAGTTCCTTCAAAGCAGTCGGCCAGGTGGCAAGTTGCAAAAGAGCTTTATCAGACTGAAAGTAATTATGTAAATATATTGGCAACAGTTATTCAAGTAAGTGTAAATTTGGTTGTAAAGTGATTTTAGTATAAGTAATCTGAAAGGTTTTTTTCCATTTTTGTTCTTATTTTTATGTTTGTGGGTTTTCTTTGGAAGGTACTGTTTCTAACAAAATTATATATAGGTATAATTTAAGCATAGGTGCTAAAAATGAAAATGTGGTAAAAATTGATGTTAAGGGAATGTGAACTATTGTAGTACCTGTTATTTATCTAGTAATGACACCCTTTTTATTAATGACTTTATAGACAAAACATTGTCAGTAGGTAATCTTAGGCCATGCAGATTGATGCAGTTCTATAATCCCTGCAATTTAGGAGGCTGAGGCAAGAGAATCCCAAACGGGAGGCCAGTCTGGGGAAGTTAGCAAGGGTCTGTCTCAAAAATAAATAAAAAGGTCTGGTGTTGTAACTCAGTGGTAGAGCACGTACCTGGCATGTGTAAGGCCCTGGATTCAGTCCCTAACACAGACACACACACACACACACACACACATACACACAAAGTGATCTTAAAATCAAGTTTGATTCAGAATTTCACAGGTTCCTTGTCAACCTAAAACAGAGATGCCCCAAAGGATAATATTTATTTGTGACTAGCAAAGTACTGCAATAAGAATATGTGTGCTCCAGCAAACTGTAGATATGTTGAAAGAAGCTTCAGCAAGGGAAAGCTTTTAAAGACAAATACGAGGATTATATCAGATGGTTTGAAACAATCCTTGGCTTCCGTTTTTATGAATAGTGACAGTATGAGGTTGAACAGACAGTTGTGAGGCAGATGTCCTTGTAGAAGAATTTTTTAAAATTGTAGTGGCCTTTGTAATTTGTGGTTTTGACAGTCTTTTTGTTAGTTACTATTGTGTTGTCTTATTTAAGAGCCTTTCCTTCATATAGTATTCTGATTTTATTTACTCTTTGGTTAGGATTGACATAAACGACCCCATTTTGATTCTGACAGCTTTCCCATTGCTAGGGTACTGCATTTATATTTGGAAATGTAGAAAGTTTTTCTGAAAGTGTGTCTTTTAAAGTCATTGCTTCAATACTGTATGCATTTGAAAAAAGATAATCTAAACAACTTCAGTAATTTTTTTCAGTAATCATGTGAAAAGAAATATGCAGTGGTTTTAAATGTGATCTCATTGCTTACGAACATTAAACTGGTCTGTGAAGTTATTTCTGAAGAAAAACAATTACAATGAATCCATATAGGATGAGATCAAAGAAGATATTAAGGAATAAACTGAAATTCAAAGTTATAAGGACAGAAATAATAGGACATTATTTTGACATCTGTAGAAAGGATAAATTTATTTTAGGGAGTGAAGGAGGTAGTTTAACATACATCAAGAAAAAAATAACATGAAAAATAAAGAATTATTTGCTCAGTGACAGAACTCACACTTAACATGCCAAGGCCCTGGATTTCATCCCCAGTGCATGTGGATGCCTAGTACCTTGGGGTACTCTTCTTTCATTGCTGAGACAAAATACCCAGCACCCAAAATTAAGGAAGGAAAAGTTTATTTAGCTTACAGTCTGTGGAGGTTTCAGTTCCTACTTGGCTGGTTCTGAGGCAGAGTGGCACATGGCAGAGGGCAAACAGAACACAGCAAAAACAACCAGCAAAAAGGAGGAATGGTAGGGGCAAGCAGCCTCTTTCAACCTGCCTTACATTGTAAACAGGCCACCCCCACCGGGGGGTGTGTGTGTGTGTAGCACTCTCCTAATCTCCATGCCCTCCTCTTCCAGAGGCTCAGGATGTGTACAAAGTAAGCACCCTGGCTTTCTGTGAGTCACTCAGCCAAACCTCTAGACTTCCCAGGTTGACATAATTTATCAACCGTAACACCTGGCTTATAGTAACAATTCTTCATGAAGTTTCTTATTACTTACAGTAGTTTTTAATACTTCTATTCAAGGCATCCTGTTCTTTGTTTTATTACTGGTAATTCATTTTACTTCTGTATACAAGGGATGCTAAAAAAAATACAGTAAAGGTTTAAATTTTTTAAAATGCACTTAACAGTAAAAGACAAATTGCAATCAATCTCTCAAAGTACTGTTTTCCTTGGAAGCCTATCCCATCATTCTTGGTGCTCTGAATCAGTTGTGGAAGTCCTTGTTTGTGTCTTCATGAAGTATGCTAAAACCAGTACAGTGGGTGCTGCTCCCCAGTGCCATCCAGCGGGTGGCCAATTTGTAAACCATGAGTGTGTCCTTACCCGCCTTATTCGCTGGGTCGGACTCCTCCCCAAAGTCAAAGTGACTGTGAAAGGTAAACATTTTCAAATATGAGGACACTGAAGCAGCCATGCTAACCAGTGCAACTAAAGATGTGAAGGAGGACTTCCAGAAGTGCTTCAAAATGTGGCAGGAATGATGGCACAAGCGTGTTTGAAGTGAGGGGGATATGCTGAGGGGGATTAGTGGTAGTGTGTCTTTTACTGTAATAAGTTACAAAAATTTTAATTATTTTGCATTTTTTGGTCACACTTCTGTGTTAACAGCCCAGTAATATATTATTATTTCTATTTTTAGTGGTGAATTGACTTTAAAAATTTTGCTTTTAAATCCAATTTAAAATGGGAAATTATCAAATCTGGCAAATGTCAAAGTTTATGTAGCCATAATCAAAATACAGAACTTTTCTATCCCTGATAAGCTTCTTGGTACTCTTTCTTTATGGATCATGCCCTTTTCTCACCCGTCCACTGGTAAAAACTGGTTTATGTTTTTCTCTTTTACTACTTCACTGTAATATTTGTCTTATTTGAGACTGTCATATAAATGTAATGATGTTATATATAATCTGTTGAGACTGGTCCTTTAGCCCTTGAATCCTCTGTATGTGTCAAGAATATGATCTCTTTTTATTGCTAAATAGTATAGTATTCCATCATATGGATATATCATAGCTTATTTCTTGACTCATTAAAGGACATCTGAGTTGTTTCTTGTATTTGGTGGTTATGAATAAAGCTATTATCAACATTTATGTACATGTTTATGTGAAAATAAATTTTTTTTCTCTTGGATAAATATCATGAGAACTGGTATTAGGTTATATGAAAAGTCCTGTTTGACTTTGTAGGAAACTGCCAAATGTTTTTTCAAAGGTGCATATAATTTTACATTTCTGTCAGCAATGTATAAAAGTTCTAATTGCTCACATCCTCACTAGTGATTGAAAGTTTCAGTAATACTTATTTTAGTCATTCTAATAGGCATTATAATGGTATCTCATGGTGGCATTTCTTTTTATTTTCATGAGTAATGAACATCTCTTGTCCTCATTTGATTGACATCTATTGGTTTCCTATAGAAATACCTATTTAAGATTATTGCCTATTTTAAATTTGGATTATTTCCTTCCTGAGTTTTGAGAATTGTTTATGTATTTTAGATATTAGTTCTTTGTCAGATATGTGATTTGCAAGTGTTTGAAGTATATTGGATTACTTTTGCATAGATTTTTTTCTGCACTTTAATTCTGTTGTATTGATGTATGTATGTTTTTTCCTTTACCATTACTATACAAGCTTGAATATTGTGACTTTGTAGCTAAAAAATTACTTTGCCTTTCCATATAATATTTAGAATCAGAATTTAGAGTTTTTGTATCTACAAAAATTCTAGAGCTTTGATTGATATTTGATATTGTGTTGAAATATATAGATTAATTTGTAGGATAATCAACAGTGTTATTGTGTTGAGTCTTTTAGTTCATGACTGTCTTTATTTGACTCTTTGATTTCTTTCATCTTCTATGGTTTTCAGTGTATGTATATGTTTTATTATACTTCAGTATTTTTTGTTATAAATGATACTGCTTTTAAAATTTTATTTTCAACTTGTGTAATTACTGATATGTAGAAATGGTTATATATAACTGTGCACAATGCCCTTATATTAGTTCAAGTTTTTTTCCTGTTTTTTTGGTTTGTTTGTTTTGGTTTTGTTTTTTAGATAGATATAAGCAATAGCATATATGTAGAGAGAAATAGATCCTAGAGTATCACATCTACTCTTTGTCCTAAATGAAGTTTCTACACTATGATCTCTGAAACAGTACTTCTGTTAAACATGTGTCTGGGAATCACTACTTACTGCTTTCTTCCTTGTTACTATAGCAAAGAAGAAGAAATTATTCTTGTAAAAATTTTAATGATTTTTTTTCTGAAACAGATGAATTCTTCTTAGCTTCTAACATGAGATAATATTATATATGTTTATTTACTTATATTCACATGTGTAAGTAAATGAATTGAAAATATTAGGAGAAAAATATACCTCAAATGTAGGGAGAGTATTTTCTATTGTTTGTTTTCTCTTCATTAGCATCTCTTCTTTCCTTTATCATTGTCTATAACTTAGCCTCTTTTTTGTCTTTGTTTTTAGCAATCTCCTTAAATTACTCTTTTTCCATTTAGCTATTTCAGGTACCATTGGAAGAAGAAGGGCAGCGTGGTGGGCCTATCCTTGCACCAGAAGAGATTAAGACTATTTTTGGTAGCATTCCAGATATCTTTGATGTACACACTAAGATAAAGGTAAACTTGCATGTAGTAGGTTAATAATTTTTTTGATTGTGCGTAGTTGTGATCTTTCAGGTATTTCTGATTAAATAAGTATGTTTTGTACCTAAAACTTTTACTGTTTCTTTGAATCACTTGTCCCATTGTTCTATTACTTTAATATTTGTTTCCTCATTTTTTAATTTCTATTAATATTTAAAATAGAAGTTAAGGTTTTGTGAACTCTTTTCTATAGAGGTATGTGGTTCTTAGTATTTGTTTTACTTTCTTACTGTGGTTGCTCTTAGGTTATACATGTTTGTTTGCATCAGTTAGAATATGTAACTCTGTAATGGACCTGGAGATCACTTACTTTTCTATTTATATGCCCAAAACTATGTAAGACAGTGCTATCCTTTTCTTAATTATATTTCTGTGATGAAGAGTCTATGAGTTTGGGGCAAGGTGAGCTGTATTTATTTTTGAGACAGGTGTCTTACAGTGTTGCCTTAGTGTTAGGATTTAGACCTAGAACATCCCTCCCGATGTCTCGTGTGTTCAGAGTTGGGGTTTGGAAGGTGCTTGGATAACAGGGGTGCTGTAACTCATCAGTGAATGAGTCCCTGGATGAGTTCGTAGGCAAATGTGCTGTGAGGAGTGGGGTCTGATTAGAAGGAGTGTGTGACTGGGGCCGTGCCTTTGGAGGGTCTCCCTCTCCTGGCTCCTCCTCTCTAATTCTGCTCCCTGACTGCTGTGAGTTAAGTAGCTTTCTCAGCTCTGCCTTTCTGCCATGCCCTTTTGACTTTGGAGCCAAGTGAGTCCCCAGATTGTAAGTCACATTAAACTGCTTGTCTTCTAACTTGTGGCCCTCAGGTATTGAGTCTCAGCTACAAGAAAGCTGAATAATACACTTAGGCTTGTCTCAAACTCCTTAGTGGTCCTTTTCCTTTAGCTTTTTTAGTAGTAGGAATTACAGGCATATATCAGACTCTTAAACTACTTACTAGAAAGTTGTTTATTTTTATTTTTCCTTTTTGGTAGAAGTGAATGACAAAATTTATCAATTTTTAACTTGAAACATCCCAAATTTATGTTATTCTACATTGTAATTAAAGAATCAATGTGAATTATAGGATGTTTTGGAAGAAAAACATTAATTTCTTTTGATTTTAATGTACATTGTGTGCAAAAAGGTATAAAATATCTATAAAGTAGTGAATACAATTTATCAGATGCATGTATTTTGTATTTTATCAAAATCTCAATCATATTTCAGCTCATTTCAGAGCTAAGTTGAACTCGGTGCAATCTTTTTATTTTTTTAGTGTTTGTGATAGAACCATTGAAGCCAGGGTTTTGCACATGCTGCGCAAGCACTCTACCACTGAGCTATATAGGTCTAATCTATTTTAAATTTTACTGTGAGATGGGGCCTTGAATTTGGCAATTCTCCTGTCTCAGCCTTTGGAGAAGTGGGGATTACAGGCATGTGCTACCATGGCAGGCTGGAGGAATGTTTATTTACTTAATTTAAAAAATTTTTTTTATTTTAAAAGTATAAAAACCAAAAAGATATTAACAAATAGGCACAAAGTAGCATAAGAATAGTACAATCGAATCTGAGTTACAGATAAGGTGACAGGGAATCAACAATGGTTGTTGCATTACATATTGGTAACTTCTAATTGTATATTCAGGAAAATAGATGTAGACATGCAAAATTGATCGGACAATTAATCATCAACGATTCCTTACAATAAAGTGACCTAAGTCAGTAGTACAACTTCTTTTTATGGTGTGAAAGCGAAAAGAACTACATCAACTAACCTAACCCTAACCCTAACCCTAACCCTAACCCTAACCCTAACCCTAACTACATCAACAGAAAAAGAAAGAGAAAAAAAAAAAGAAAAGCATTAACAAAGAGACACAAAGTAGCTCAATAAACTTATAATCAGAATTGAATTATAGACAAAGCAACAGAAAACCAACAATAGTTGTTGCATTTCGTATTGATATCTTCAAAATGTATGCTCCAGAGAACACATATAGACATACAAGATTGATCAAACAATCAGTCATCAACTATTCCTTACCATTCAGTGACATAAGTCAATAGTAGATCGTTAGCCATCCTGTACATATGTATATACATACATACTTACATACATACATGCACAAATTTTTGCCTCATTCTTTTCTCCTTTCCCTCGTCCCATCTGTTCTTTACTTTTGAACAGATTTCTTTCATGTCTCTTAGTTTATGTTCCCACCCTCAGGTTCTTACACCAGTGACACAATATGTTGCCTGCACATGTACCTCTGATATATTTCACTTATGAGTATGGTGTCTAATTGTGACCATTTGCCTACAAAGGCCCCAAATCTGTCCCTCTTTATAGCTGAATAATATTCCATTGTATAAAAATGCCACAGTTTTTAATCCAGTCTCCTGTGGATGGACATTTGGGTTGCTTCCACAATTTAGCTATTACAAATTGCACTGCTATAAACATGGGTGCACATATATCAGAGTGATATGATGTTTTCAGATCTTCTGGGAAAATACCCAGAAGGGGAATAGCTGGTTTGAATGGAACCTCTAGACCTAGTTTGCTGAGGAATCTCCAAACTGCTCTCCACAGTGGCTGCACCAGTCTGCATTCCCACCAGCAGTGTAAGAGTCCCTATTTCTCCACAGCCTCACCAGCATTGGTTATTGGATGATTTTTTCATACTGGCCATTCTTACTGGGGTGAGATGGAATCTCAGTGTTGTTTTTATTTGCATTTCTTGAATAACTAAGGATGTGGAGCATTTTCTCATGCAGTTATTTGCCATTTGTATTTCTTTATCTGAGAAGTGTGTATTCATCCCAGATGCCCATTTCTGGATTGGGTCTTTGAATTTGGATAGGTACATGTTTTTTAATTCTTTGTGTGTTCTAGATAGAAGACCACTGTCTGAGGGACAGCCAGCTAGGACTTTTTTCCCAGTTTGTGGGTTTTCTTTTTACTTTGCTGGTGATTTCTTTAGATGTACAAAAACTTTTCAGTAGGATGAGGTCCCAGTTATTGATTCTTTGAAGTGTTTCCCTTGCAGTTTCATTTTTGTTCATGAACTCTCTGCCTACTCCTATGTCTTCAAGATTTTTACCTACTTTCTCTTCCAGTAGATGTAGAGTTTCTGTTTTAATGTTGAGATCTGTGATCTATCTTGACCTGAGTTTGGTGCATGGTGATAGACTTGGGTCTATGTTCAGTTTTCTGCAAGAGGGAAGCCAGTTTTTCTAGCACCATTTATTAAACAGGTCATCCTTTTTCCAGTGAGTTTGGTTGACCCCTTTGTCAAATATTAGGTGGCTGAGTGTATTTTTCGTTGTGGTTGCATCTTTCAGTCTGTTCCATTGATCCTCAGGTCTGTTTTTTAGCCAGTATCAGGTTGATTTTATTACAGTAGCTTTGTAGTATAATTTCAGGTCAGGGATTGTGATTCCACCTGACTTGTACTTGTTGCTCAGGATTTCTTTTGCTATTCTGGGTCTCTTCTGGTTCCAGATGAATTTAAGGCATATTTTCTCTAGATCTGTGAGGTATGCTAATGGTAGTTTAATGGGAATTGCATTGAATCTGTACAACAGTTTTGGTAGTATGGCCATTTTCACAATGTTGGTTCTTCCTAACCATGAGCAGGGTGTGTTTTTCCATTTGAAATCCTGTTCGATCTCTTTTTTCACAGTACTGTAGTTTTCACTGAATAAATCTTTCACATTCTTTGTTAGATTGATTCCTAAGTATTTCAGTATCTTGGATGCTACTGTAAAAGGTATGGTTTCCTCAATTTCTCTCTCAGTCTGTTTGTTGTTCGTGTATAGGAATGCTATTGATTTTTGGGTGTTGACTTTGTATCCAGCTATGCTGCTGAATTTGTCAGTTAATTCCAGGAGTTTTCTTGTGGAGTTTTTGGGGTCCTCCATGTATAGTATCATGTCATCTGCAAATAGTGATAATTTAACTTCTTCCTTTCCTATCCTTACTCCTTTTATTTCTCTCTCTTGTCTGATTGATCTGGCTAATGCTTCCAGAACTATGTTGAATAGGAGTGGTGACAATGGGCATCCTTGTCTTGTTCCTGACTTTAAAGTGAAAGTTTTCATTTTTTGTCCATTTAGTATGATGTTGGCTGTTGGTTTGTCGTAGATGGCTTTGATCAGATTGAGGAAGAGGCCATCTATTCCTATTTTTTCTGAGGTTTTTAACATGAATGCATGTTGGACTTTGTCAAAAGCCTTTTCTGCATCTGTTGAGATGATCATGTGGTTTTTGTCTTTGGCTGTATTGATATGATGTATTACATTAATTTATTTGTGAATATTGAGCCATCCCTGCATTCCTGGAATAAATCCTACCTGGTCGTGGTGTATAATTTTCCTTATGATTCACTGTATTCTATTTGCAAGTATTTTGTTGAGTATCTTTGCATCTATGTTCATTAGAGAGATTGGCCTATAGTTCTCTTTCTTGGTTGGGTCCTTCTCTGGTTTTGGTATCAGTATGATACTTGCCTCTCGAAACGTTTTAGGGAGAGTTGCTTCCTTTTCGATTTCATTGAAGAGTTTGAGGAGTGTTGGTACTAGATCTTCTCAATGTTTTGTAGAATTCTGCTGTGAATCCATCAGGGCCTGGGCTTTTCTACGTTGGTAAGTTTTTTATGACATCTTTAATCTCGTTAATTGATATTGGGTTGTTCAGGATTTTTGTGTCTTCCTGACTCAATTTTGGCAATTTGTACCTTTCTAGGAATCTGTCCATTTCTTCTGAATTTTCTATCGTATGGGAGTAAAGATTTTCAAAGTAGGTATTAATGATCTCTTGGATTTCTGTGGGATCTATAGTGATTTCATCCTTTTCATTCCTTATTGCATGATTTTGAGTTCTTTCCCTTCTTTTTTTGATAAGGTTGGCTAGGGGTTTATCAATTTTATTTATCCTTTCGAAGAA
>PVLD010015843.1:0-47093 GCA_004027595.1 Dinomys branickii
TCTGGGGCTTTCCCACGTCTCGCCCCTGCAGCCTGGTCCGCCCTACCACATCTCCCCCGGCATCTCAGAGAAATACGCCCAGTTTAAACTTCCCAGCCGAGGTCCCGGCATTCACGCTCGCCAAGTCTGTCTCGAGCTGGTGGTGTTTATTAAGGAGGTTCGCTCCCTTGCTGCTCACCTGGTCGCCATCTTCCCCGGAGCTCCTCAGAATGTACTTTTAAAAACAACAGCTTTATTGAACTTAAATTTGAGGCCAAATAGTTTACAAATTTAAAGTGTAATGGTGAGTTGATTTTAGCACATTGACAAAATATTTGTTATTAGAAAACAAAGCACTCTTAAAAGTTTTAACCTCCATAATATACTGGAATGCAGACTTAATCCAGGTGTTTTTGCTGCATTATAGCAAATATTTCTGAGAGGCCAACAAAATGGCTTGTATCATATGTATTCCTACATGTCCCTGCCAACGTTTCCCCTCAGTATTCTTTTTATTCCATAAGTGTAGAGCTTTTGCTGCAATTCTTTTTATCTTTCTCATCTGAGATTCAAATTTCATAGGCATGCAGGATTTTTCTAGCACGTACATAACAACTGTTATTGTGCTATTCATTACCCAGTTACAAAGACACTTCTATATTTTAGATATTTTTAATAGAAGAACCCCCTTCTTGGTCCCAACTCTGTGTCAGTAGGGTTTTCCATAGAGAGAAAACAATAGAAACATGGGCACATGTGCATCTTTGTGCATGTGTACATCAATGCATCTCTATGTAATACCACTATGATAAGTCATCTCATATATAGGTATTATAATGCACACATCACTGTATTTAATATATTAATAAGTTGATCTGCAATTGTGGAATATTAGAAACTAAGGCATGTTACATGACAGCTGAGAAACCAGACGAGCTCATGGGTTGTGATTTAATTCCTTTTCAAGCCTGAGAACCAGGGGCTCTGATGTCAAAGGCAGAAGAGGATACCCCACATCAAACAGGAGAAAATTACTGGGAAATGGAAGGAAAATAAAGTGTTACATAGTGTGTGAAATGGAATTCCCTGTTTTAATAACACTCAGAAGATTACTCAAGATAAACTGTTTTTAAACATATCCTCCATTCTCCTAAAACACAAAACACTGAGAAGCTTAATTGTAATCCCCTGCTTTTTTCTTCCACATGGTATGGTTGTTTCCATAACATTATCTCAAGACAAAAAAATGGGAAACTATCCATTGAAGTTATATACAACAGCTATAAAATTTCCACAAGGACAGCTATGAAACAGTGAGCCCAGATTACTCTCTAGTTTGCATCTCACACTTTTATGACATTGAGCCTCATCATAAGTCTTAATAATTGTTAACAATTATCTTATTGTTAATGTACCTTATTGTTAATGCACCTTATTGTTAATCATTTAAATTACATCTTAACTTGCAAAATACTTTTTCAGATAAGTAATCTGAGGGGTAGAAAGCCACACTCTACTTACAAAGTGCACATACCTCAGTGGTGACTACTGGCCCTCTGGCAACCACGTACAAAATTTCCTATTTTTCTCTACAACTGAAGTCTTCTATTAAACTGCACTTTCTAAGCACAAGTCCTGGAAATCTTTATTTATAGTATCTTTTTTTTTATTTTAAAGATAAGAGCATATAAACTAGAATAACAGAAAAACAATAAGGAAATACACAAATTATGGGGAAGATAGTAGGGGGTTGACAATGAATGCTGTTTTACATAATATCTTCATATTTGTTACTCAGTTATCTCAAAAACTGATGGAAATACACAATTATACAGAAGATAGTAGGACATTAACAATGGTTGTTGTATTACATAATGTTATATTTGCATTTCTTACTCAGTTATAAGTCAGTATAATGTATAAATGATAAAGGAAACAGAATTATAGAGCAGATATTGGGGAATTAAAAATGGATACTGTATTACAAAATGACATCTTCACTATTGTTGCTCAGTTATACAAATGATGGCACGTTCGATTAAACAGTTCTCTCCACCCTCATCTCCATTGTTCTCCCATCCAATCATTCATCTTCCCTCTGACAATAACTGTACTTTTTGGCTTATTTACTCCCTTGGGTTTTTACACTGGAGAGGCACATGGCTGCTTCAAAATATGCTATGACAAACATGGATGCACTCAAATTACTATGGTCATAGGTAGAAAAGCACCCATCCTCAAAGATGGTATATATGCAGGGAATCAAATACACTATAGTCATACCCAATTGATAAGCCCTCGAGGCCCTTGGGGCTCTAGTCCAGTCCAGGGTTCGCCTCCGTGAACTGCTGGGCCCCACCTCAATGAAGCCCTCCCGGGGGTCCGCTCAAGTGCGCGGGCTCGACATCTGCGAGGTGCTCCCGAGGACCTGGTTTGGTCCATGGGGTTGCCCTGTGGACTGCTGGGCTCCACCCCAATGAGGTGCCCCTGGGAGCCTGACTGAGTTCTCGGGGTCATCCCCGAGCCCCACCAGGCTCCGCCCCAACAAGGTGCTACCGGGGACCTGTTCCAGTCCATGGGTTTGCCCATACAGACTGCTGGGTTGTGCCCCAGTGAGGCGCTCCTGGAGGCCTGGTCGGGCTGTCAGGCTTGCTCCTGAGCACCGCCAAGCTCTGCCCCATTGAGGCACTGGCAGTGACCCAGATCAGTTTTTACGGTCACCCCCACAGACCACTGGGTTCCACCCAAATGAGGCTCTCCCAGGGGTCTGGTCGAGTTCTCGGGTCATCCCCCAGCACTGCCAGTTTCCATCCCAGTGAGGCACTCCCAGGGACCTGATCCAGTCTGCAGGGCTGCCCTGCAGACCACTGGGTTCTGCCCCAACAAGGCACTCTCAGAGACCTGCTCGAGTTCTCGGGATTGCCCCTGAGCACCACTAGGCTCCATCCCTATGAGGTGCTCCATCCCCATGAGGTGCTCCTGGAGACCTGGACCAGTCTGTGGGGTTATGTCCGAGGACCGTAGGGCTCTGCCCCGGCCCTATGAGGTGCTCCCATGGGTCCAGTCAAGTTCATGTGGTCTCCCCCACAGACCTCTTGACACTGACCCAATAAGGCGCTCCTGGGGCCCCTGTCCAAGACCTCAGGGTCCTCATGTAGCCTGCAGGGAGCCCCCTGACTTGATTCTCATTTCTAAACCTTCCTAGTATGGGGGGACACGCCTCTCACTCTCTTGTCATTCTTTTGTTGTTATAGTCCAATGTCCGGGTGGCGATCCTACGGGAGGATCCTTCTCTGCTATTTTCCTAGTCACCTTCCAGACTGGGTTTTTTCTGCTACAGTTTTGGCCCAGTTCTCAGAACTTCACTCTCCTCTTGCCAAGTTGGGAGGCTTCTGTGAGCACGGGCCTCTGAAGCTGAAGCTGTGAGTGCCAGAATGAGGGAGTGGGCTGAGGGTGTGTGGAGTGGTGACTCCCTCCTTCTCCTCCTCTTCCTCTAACTGCGCCATGGTGGTTGCTTGAGCTGTTTTCCAGGAAGGAGTCTTGTTTGCTCCTTGTGAGGGTCTGAATTCTCATTTCAAATCCTTTAATGCTGGGCATAAGTGGTGTGAAGTCTTCCTCACTCGTACTCACTGATATTTATAACATCTTAAATTCAGTCATTTATAGGTATATGTGAAACTGGCTATAGGTGAACTCAAAATGCTCACTGAAATGTAAATCATAGTACTAATGCTTCAGTAATAAGATAATACGTATGATTATCCCTATAAACAATCCACAATAATTTAATTTATATTTACTAACTTCTTGATATGATTAACATTCTCTTAAGCAATTTACATAAATTATGATTTTTAACATTCTTCCAATGGTGTGCAATAGCTATCATGTACCAGTTAAGAATTTGAAATTCACAAAGCAAAAATTCTTTTAAAAGTCTCAACAAATAGGAAACACCATATTAAAGTATTATTTAAAAACTTGGCTGTCATCATTAATAAGCTACATTGCTCTTCTCTACTTGAGGATGGCATGCACGTTCCAAATGGGAAAATGGAAAGTACTATATTACTAATTTCATTTTAAAACGTGCCTTGAAATGCCACTATATAAATATATCTCTTGATATTTTCCAGTGAAAATGTTAATATCTTTACTTTCCTTCAGGATTTAAAGAAAAAGTGTCACAACATTTCTTTCATGATAATGGGTGATCTTGTTCTGGGACTTAGTCTCATTTTATCACTACATGTCTCACCACCTCTTTCCATTTTTCTTGGTTTAGTTCTTGCACATCTTTCAAAGGATAGTAATATATATATGTGTGTGTGTGTGTGTGTGTGTGTGTGTGTATGTGTGTCTGTGTCTTCCAACAGGATAGTTATATATGTGTGTGTGTGTGTGTGTGTGTGTGTGTGTATATATATATATGTATATATTTATAAACAATATATATAGACAATACTCTTGCTGAAGTATATTCTTTCCCTAAAAGGAACTATTTTGGTTTCTAAGTCATCTTGGATTCCATGAGTCTAATAATTGAGCCCTGCTTATCTGTCACTGTTAGGGCAAACATCTAGACATTTATCCTGTGTGTCAAAGAGAAATTGGCTGTATCTCTTAATACAGTACCTTTACCTTTAATAAAATATTTCCCTAGTGATCTTCAATTTTCTGTAATTTCCTGAAACAATGTATACTTACTCATTTCTTTCATTATTAATGTATTGTGAAATTTTAATGATTTCTGATGTTGCACCTAAAATCACATATACATGTTGTTTTATTTGCATTTTGTTACTATCATCTCTTACCGTCATTTCATATATTTGCTATTTGCCTTTTTATATTCTGATTCTGCTGAAGTGTTCTAAATTTCTCGCTGTCTCGCTCATTCCCATCTACTCATTTGTGACACAAACAACATTATTTTAAAGGGACCACCACAGGTTATCTTGAGTGCAACTTACAACTTTTTTTATCTTCCTGAATATGTCCTTATACTAACAAACACAGCTTATACCTTGTTGTTTGATTATTTGTCAAAAGACTTTGCTTCTGTAAACTGAAATAAATGTACTGTATAGCAAAACTTATTAAAACTATTTTATGTTGTGTCATAGTGTGTGTTAAGTAAATCCTCATTGAACAAATAAATTATCATAAAACAAATAGAATGACTATGCAACATTTCCACCAGAATGCAATGTTCAAAATATTAGTGACTTTGCTATGTTCATTGTTGAACTAAAATGTTGCATGGCAGACAGTATGTGTACAACATTTTTTGTGACATTGAATTACCTTTTGTTTGCTGTGGATCACTTAGTGCTAGCAGCTGTTTCTTATCACTATAATATAAAGTTGATATTGCTAAAGAAATTATAAATAGAAATAGTATTAGTTTCTGTTTGAAATAAATGTCTCATCACACAAACACACACACAGTTTATCTCATCATTATATATTTTCAGGGCTAACATAAATAATGATGGAAAATTTCCTTTAAGCAAGAAAAATTAGAAAGAAAGGCAAAGTCAATGTTAATTTACCAGGTCTTTTTTGGCTGATACTTAAACATGATTTTGAAGTATCATCTACAGAGCTTTCCTAGGAATTACAAAATAGATTTGTTATGTTGCCAGCCCATAAAACAGCCCACAAATGACTTGCAGCCCACAAATGAATTGTTACATTGCAGGTAGCAATTATTGCCTTAGGTAAGGCATTTAAATATTGGCTTTCTTTTTATGCCTCATAAAGGGGAGACAGGTCTTCCCATAAGTAAAAATGATTATGTTTGGACAAAGATTACATAGAGCCTTATGTCTTTGAATAATTGCCTGGAATCCTGGCTAAAGATAAAACCACTGTGTTGCAGAGCACATCTGAATGATGTGTGATCAGAAGATGGAGAGAGATGTACTGAAAAATAGTTAATGGTCACATAGTTTTTCCAAATATTATCCAGTTCCTTTTTATAAAAAAAAGGTTTTGAGCACTTACCTTGGGATGCAAAAGGCTGGCTATATTCTTTGTGTAGGCAAATAAGAGTAATAAATTGCTCCAGAGTATTTGTTTATATTGGCTTGTATATATAAATACCAGCATTTTATAGTTTAGCTGGGTCCATATGTGTTACAGTTGAACACTTAAAAATGTGACTATAATTAACACATGTACAAGTATTCCTGCAAAGAATTTTTTAGTTTTATTGGAAAAATAAACCCCATATGAAACCTAAGATTATTCTACTCAATGGACCCAGACTGAGAAGCTGGCATAACTCAAATCTTTCCAGTGATTCCTCAAGGTATTGGCCAGGACACAAAATTAAAAATTTAAACTGACACGTGATAATGCTTGGAGACGTTATTTTTATTTACCGTCATCCCAAGCACACAAAAAACAAGAACTACAGCATATTCACTTTTTCATGGAAAAATACTGCCATGCAGTATGTCAAAAACGTGCACACAGAGCATAGAAAGATGAAAGAATGGGCTCACCAAGGCTTTGATCAGTCTTTTTCTTTGCAACTTCTAACAGTGTTTATAACATGCACTTTCACGAGAGGTCTTTCATTGTCAGGAGCATGGGCTGGTTGCCTGCATGAGGGGACTACTGTATTTGCATTAGGAATATAACAGACAATGTTAGACATAATTTTTTTCAGTTTATATTATCCTATTCTTTTCTTACTATAAGTCCTCTTTTCAGAGTCCTATAACTTTGTTAGTACTAAGAGGTTAATAAAAATGAAGTAGCCAGGCATGGTAGTGCACCCCTATAATCCCAGCACTCAGGAGGCTGAGGTAAGAGGATTGTTGTGAGTCTAAGACCAGCCTGGGCTACACAGTGAGCTCAAGTCTGGCCTGAACTGCATAGCGAGACCTTGTCCCAAAAAGACAAAAAGAAATTTAAAAATTAAATAAAAGTAAAGTAATAAATATTTTAGTTCAAAGGCATTTTGTATGAAAGATTAAATATTTAAGTAAGTGACATAAGTGGTTTTAAATAAATGTATGACAATCTTCACAACTAAAATTTTAAAACAGTATCAAACTTTTGGCATGAGACCAGTATATAAAGTAAAACCTAGGTATACAGTTAGACAATCAATCATATGATTTTTAAAAATATATTATCTGCATGGCTTACAGAAGAGTTTTTTTTCAAACTAAGTTTCCTTGAATATAAATACAAAATAATGTCATTAGAGAAGATTTGATTTTGTATACACGGTCTCAAAAGTCATGCAAGATTTTATCATGAGAAAGCTATATAATTATGCACAGAAAAATGCATAAAGTACATTACTCCAGGTATATAATCATCTTTTATATAAAAACTTTAAGTTACAACAGTGTCACATATGTTTTTGCTAAATTTTATCAACATATTTAAAAGCAGTTATTCTTTCCTATGACTAGTGATTGGTTTTAAAGTAGGTCAGTGAGAGTAGATACCAGTTTAATGATATAATTAGGTATGTGTGAACTGAATCCTCCTTAATCTTATATAAAATGTAATATAAATATAATATATAGATACATTTAATAATACAGCAAGGAATTAGTGAAAGATTAGATTAGATTTATCTTCAATAAATATTTTTCCATTGAAACTATATGTAGAATACTAAATAGAGGGTGGTAAAACTTGAGTTTCTAATGAAATAATGTGCAACTGTCTTGAGCAATTTAAATGCCCCCAAAGTGTTGTATATAATCTGTATAACAATACTGTAAGGTATATAGGTGTGGTTGATAATCTGGAATATCAATTTACTCAAGTTAACAGACCCCTAAATTATTAAGAAACCAGTGCTTTGGATGTGTCTCTATAGGTCATGGATGTGATTGACCTTGAAAACTATATTTGATTCCAGGACTGAACCTATCTGGCCCTTTCCCTTTCTCCCTGCTTCCTGAATGGCATGAGATGGTTGGTAGGATTTCCTTTCCGTTATGAGCTCCTGCCTCAGCCCCATTCAACCGTAGAATGAAACCTCTGACAACAGAAGCCAAACCAATCTACTCCCCTTCACATTGTTCAAGTCAGGTATTCTCTCCCCCAACAAGAAGGTTGACCAGTGCAGAGAGATTCGTGCTGTGCTTTGGCTTTTTGCTGTCAAAAACTGACCGTGCAGTTCAGAAGACTTGAGAAATAATTCATGGTAGGAATTTGGAAAGATTTGGAAATGCAAGCTACAGAACCCTAGAATGATGTAAACAGAGTTTAGAGGGTGATTCTGGATGGTTTAGAAGACCAGATTGAAGATCAGAATGTGGATAGTAAAGGCCAGGTTCACCAGGTTTCAGATGGGAATGTTGACTCTATTGGGATTTGAACTAAATGTTATGCATGGTTTTATCTGGAAATAATTTCTCTTCATTTTTCCATGTGTAAAACTTTGTGTGAAAATGAGTTTAAAGGAAACAGACTAATTAATCTGCTAGAGAAAATTTCAAGGCAGGTCAACATTCAGACTGGCAAGGCTACTACTGACACCTTTTAGCCAAATTTGTAGCGAGAGTTTGGAGCAGAAAAGCAGAGACAAAGGAAATATGGTTGTTGAAAACTCTGGCACAATTAAAAAGAAACCAGGTGAGGATAGAAATATAGTGAAATAGAGGAGGAGCCATTTTCAGAGCTATTCAGAGTAAATAAACTGAAAGCACAGGCAACTGGAAGAAAGGGAAACACATATATACAAAAGCTAAAATCAATCTGAAATAAGAGATTCATGGACCAAACAAAACACACATGTAGGACTTTACAAAATAGCGACCAGCCCTCTGGACTTCCAATGAGTTGCCCGACTACGGGTAGAAAAGGACTACCATACTAGGGAGTTTAAAAGAACAAAAGAAAAAAAATGGACAGACTAAGATAGTGCAGTTCAATCAAGCCACATGGGATAGTCTTGCAATATAGTTCCCTTGCTTCTTTTGACTTCTTCAAAACAGAGGACATTGGAGCCTGGTAGCAAATTCTGCCAGCACACACAAGAGCATGTGAACTGGTCCCTTCTTGATGAGTAGACAATCTGGTTGTCTTATTTCTCCCTTTCTTCAATTATCTCACTTGATTTAATGATATTTTCATGTGGGTGAGCATTCTCTCTCCAGTCTTTCTACTTAGCTTTAATAATCCTTTGCTTACTCCATCATGCTTTCTCTGCTGCCATCTTCTCCAGGTTCCCAAAGCTTGTATGATCACCCTTTCTCCTTGGCATTGCTTCTACTATACTTGTTTTCATTTGTGTCTGTTTTATCTGCTATACCTCTTAAATTTCCTCAAATATTAAAACCCCTCTACCAAGGGAAAATGCTTTGTATACAAGCTCACAATTTATGATGAATGGTGTTATATCACGGTAGATCTTATGCCTATGGTTAAAGTTACCAAATAAATAATTACCATGTTTTGTCTATTTCTAAACTGTGATTGATGCTATTGTTGTTCTAATTGTACTACCTTAGCTAGGATGGGATACCTATTGTAATCAAAGCTCTCCATTGTATGACAGCATTGAGAAGATGCAGTGTAATAACCATCACCATAGTCCAGTACCAAAGGACTGGAGCCTAAGCCAAATAGATACCAACATCTCACAATTAATAAATTGGGTTGATAGGATCTTGTGACAGACACAAAAACCAACACCTCCTACACAAAGAAAAAAAAAACCTACAGAACAGATATTTCCTAGTGAGGAAGCTATCTACTACGAAGGTTTAGAAGAATCAACACAGTAAATATAAAACTTTAAAAAATAGAAAATGACAAGACACAGAAGCGAATGCAATCTGAGACCTCTACCCCATAGAGAGAAAGTCCAGGAAAAAATGAGATAGAGGAGAACGGAAGCCACACACCTGAACTTTCTGAAATAATAGTTATAAAGAAAAGTATCTATGAGTCTATAGAGGAAATCAGATCAGAAATAATCTCTCAGGCAGAATAAAGAGACGATGGCTATAATGAAGGGTTTACTTAGTGAAACCAGACATAGAGAAGAGGGATAGAGCAGCACGCGAAAATGAAGGAAACCATGAGTATCTACTGCAGGAAACAAATGGGGTGCGTGAAACCTATTCAAACAGATATCTAGGAAATTGAAAATTCAGGCTTATAGCTGGAAACCTTCTCAACACGAAAAGATCAATAGCCTTTCTGTACACAAATAAAATACTCACTGAGGGAAAAATTAGAGAAGCAACACTTTTGACAATAACATAAAAAATGAAATATTTGGACTCAGCCCAACAAAGAAAACGAAGTTCTCTGCATTGAGATCTCCATACTAAATATCTCCACACTGAAGATCTCCACAATAAATGTCTCTACACTAAATATCTCCACGTTAAGAGCTCCACACTAAGATCTCCACACTAAAGATCTCCACGTTAAAGATCTCCATACTAAGACCTCTAACAAAGGAAGTGGGGCCTCTACACTAAGAACTATAGTACTATGAAATAAGAGATCAAAGAGGATGTTAGAAAATGTAAAGATATCCTTTGGTTCTAGGTAGAAATAAGTAACATACTGAAAATGGCCATACTCCCAAAAATGCTATACAAATTTAGTGCAACCTTCATCCAAGTAATATTACCATGCCTCATACAATTAGGTTAAATAATCCTAAAATTTGTTTGAAACCACAAGAGTTCTAGAAAAGTAAAAGTAATTCTAGGCAACACATGTAAGGTCAAGGGTATCACAATCCATGACTTGAAGTTATACCTCAGACTAATGCATATTAAGGGCAAAAAATCCCCAAGGATTAGTAGAACAGACCAGAGGATGGAGACATGATTTCAAACACAATCAGCCACCTTATGTTCCACAAAACAACAGCCAATATTATTCTAAATGGACAAAATGTGAAAACTTTCACTTTAAAATCAAGAACAAGACAAGGATGTCCACTTTCACCATTCCTAGTCAGCATAGCTCTGGAAACATTGGGTACAGCAATTAGACAAGAGAGAGAAATAAAAGGAATGTGGACAGGAGAGGAAAAAGTGAAATTATCATTATTCCCAGATGACATAATACTCTACAAGGAATACCCCCAAACACCACCAAAAGAATTAATAAAATAATTTATTAATTCTAATAGAATTAATAAAATAATTTAGTAGCATAGCAGGATACAAATTCAACATTCAAAAATTAATAATATTCCTATACACAAATAACAAACATACTGAGAGAGAAATCAGGAAAACCATACCTTTTACAATAGCATCCAAAAGTGGAAATACTTAGGAATCAATCTAACAAAAGAAGTAAAAGATCTATAGAGTGAAAATTACAGTACTCTGAAAAAAGAGATAGAAGAGTGCAGAAAATGGAAAGCTATATTCCTTGCTCATGAATAGGAAGAATCAAAATTGTGAAAATGGCCAGACTCCCAAAATTGTTATACAGATTCAAGGCAACCCTGATCAAAAAACCATTAGTATACCTCACAGATCCAGGAAAACATTCCTAAAATTCAACTGGAACAGAAGAGACCAGAATGGCAAAAGCAATCTTGGGCAACAAAGGCAAGGCAGGAGGTAACACAATCTTTAACTTGAAATTATACTACAAAGATACTGTCATAAAATCAGCATGATATTGGCAAAAAAACAGACCTGAGGCTCAATGGAACAGTCTAGAAGATGAAGCCACAGCCACAAACACACTCAGCTACTTTATCTTTGACAAAGGGGCCAAATATGCTCACTGGAAGAAAGAGCCTCTATAATACATGGTGCTAGAACAAGTGGCTCTCCATATGCCAAAGGTTAAGACTAGACCCATTTCTATCACCATGCACCAAACTAATATCAAAATGGCTAAAACATCTAAATATTAAAACAGAAACACTATATCTATTGGAATCAAAATTAGGTAGAAATCTTGAAGACAGGGGTAGGCAGAGGTCAATGAACAAAACTCAGATCACGTAAGATATATTGAAAAGAATTAATAACTGAGATCTCACCTTATTAAAAAGCTTTTGCACAGCAAAATAAATCACCAACAGAGTGAAAAGACATCCAACAGAGTAGGAAAAATCTTAGCCAGTTTCTCCTTAGACCAAGCACTAATATCTAGAACATGTAAAGTACTGGAAAAAGCTTCAGATCCACTAAACACAAACACCCAATCCAAAAATGCGCATCTGAGCTGAGTACATACATCTCGGATGGAGAAGTACAATGGCAAATAAATGTATAAAAATGATCAACATCAGTGGTCATTCAAGAGATGCAAATTAAATCAAGACTGAGATTCCATTTCACTGCAGAAAGAATGGCTATTGTCAAAAATTCAGCAATAGCAAATGTGGAAGATGTTACGGGGCAAGGGACCACTTCCTCACTGCTGGTGGCAGTGTAGACTGGTACAACCACTGTGGAAATCAGTGTGCAAATTCCTCAATAAACTAGGGCTGCAGGTTACATTTGACTCTGTTATTTCCCAAGTACAATACCACAGTGACATATGCCCATCGATATTTATATTGGTATAGTTTATAATAGTTAAATGTTGTAAACAAGCCAAATGTTCATGAATTGACAAATGGATTTAAAAGATGTGAGGTTATTTTTTAATACAGTGCAGTAATACTTGGCCATAAAGAAAGACAACTTGGCACATTTATTGCTAAATGGATGTATCCTGAGACCATAATTATAAGCGAAATAAATTGGACACACATTGTAAATATTACATTGGCTCTTTGGGGTGAAAAATTTCATGTGTACGTAAGAACCAAATTGTACAACAGATATTGTCAAATGGGAAGACATTTTTCAAAATGAAAGGTGAACTAGGGATGGAGAGGGGGAAAGGAAGGAAGAGAAAAGAAAACATGAGAAAAGAAGCATCAAAGGGAAACAAAGCTTTGTCAGTTAGGAGGGGAACATAGATTAAAGGGAGGGAGGGGAGTGGGAGGTAAAGAAAGACAAATCAAGCTATATTACGTACAGGTACAAATTCCCTATGATGAATAGGATCATATCTAAATTGTTCCAATAAACTTAATTAAAAAAGAAAATAACAGAAAAGTAATGAAGCACCCATTGTTAAAAGTTCTGTGTCCAATTATAGCTATAAGACACCACATACAAGAAATTGCTGCAGAGAGTGAATTGTACCACTCTATGAGGAACAACTCCGTATCCAGTGCAACTCTCTGAGCTCATTTTAGTAATGCAGATCATGTACTGCATGCCAGGTAGACTCTGTGAAAAGTGCTCCCAAGTACCCTGTAAAGCACAGAGCACTGTCTGACTGCACGCTTTCCTTGGCTCCTATCTAGAACGGGCTCTTTTCTTATTGATTCCTTTGCCTTCCACTTACCGGTTGCTATACATATGCATGGAATGCATTAATCTCTGAACTTCCTCATTCATTTTCCTAGCTAGAGGATACTGAATACTTCCTGATTGTCTCCTGCTTTCATGAGCACAATACAACCACCCCAGAGCAGGAATATTGTAGAGAAGACAAGATAGGCAACTCCATGATTGGTTTTAACAGCCAAATTGACTGAATTTAATTTTTCTTACCTTAGATGTGTCTCAGGCTAGTAACTGGACAGGCCAGATCTGTCTGCAAATACTCAGCATCACATCTCCTTTTCTAGAAGCAACCCCTGAAACTCAGGGGCTTGAAGCTTGGAAACTTCATTTCCCAAACTCCCTCGGCAGATAGTGAGGTCCTGCCTGGGCATGTGGGGGTTGGGTGCACTAGAGATTTCTGATACAGAAGAGCAGAAGATTCTACAGTCCAGTAACAGTTGTATGGGCATAGTGTGGCCTTCACCGCACAGGAGGAAGAGTTTTTCTAGGACTTGCAGGAATACTTTTATAGGCACTGTGATGGGGGGTAGTTTCCTATATTTTCTGAAATTAGGTAATACCTCCCTGATCTTCCTAGTGTTTCAAAAGTTGTATGTACCCTCAGTTTACTATAGTCAAGAATTTTCTTCTGAAAGCACCAACCAAAAGAGAGAGAGAGAGAGAAAATGAGAGAAACAAGTAATTTCAGCTGGGACAAGAAGAAATATGCCTTGAAAGCATCTCACAAATTAGCAAGATTACACCTAGTGTGGGCTTTATTACATTAAGTACAAACATATCATTTGAGAAGACAGATGCAGGCTGTCCACTCATTCCCTGAGATTTGTTTCACCATGTTCAGCCACCGAGGTACTCAAAACCCAATGCAGGCATAATCCAAGGAGGGAAGGCTGCTTGAAGTGCCAGCAGACCTTGGAGATGTTGGTATGATGTTGGATTTACAAACATGAAACATAGGAAAAGTATTGGGTCATGAAGCCTCCCATCCAGATTTCAAAAGAAGGCCTAGAAAGCTTGGAAAAAATATGTATCAGTGAGAGAAACCCTGACAGGGCACTGCATGGAGCTGTAGGAGTGAATCCAAAACTTCAGTTCGGAAAGTTGCAGGTGCTGGGAATGAAGACTGTACGCTGAGGGAAACTACAGATAGTGAGCGCGCTTAATGCAGGAGAGAGGCCGTATTGGGTTTAACCAGCGCCATCTGACTACCGTGTAGCCCAGACACCAGGTGTGAAACTAGAGGAATTAAAGTTTGCTCTCCTGAGTTTCAGTTTTGCATCAGTCTAATATCTGTTTACTGCGCTTCCTTTATTGTGGAATTTGAATGTTTACACTGTGCTACTGAATCTTGGAAGCATATAACTCATTTCCGATTTATACAGTGATTCACAGCTAAGGTTTTGCCTTAAATTTTATTTTATTTTATTTTATTATTATTATTTTTTTTTTTTTTTGCGGTACTGGGGAATCGAACTCAGGACCCTACGCTTGCTAGGCAAGTGCTTATTCCACTGAGCTATATCCCCAGCCCTTGCCTTAAATTTTAAAAGAGACTTTGGACTTCAATTTTTGAGGATTGCTGAACTGTTGGGACTTTCCTGAAAGACTGAGTCCATGTTTTTAGTTGTATGCAGGATACTTATATCAAGTTAGACAGAATTATGATCACATTATTCTGTTTATCTGGAAGTTAAATATGGGTTATGAGATGATAGGGCTCAGTTTGGCAGAGCATGGAATGTGTTGGTTAATCCCTGACAACTTGGTTTAAAATGATGCCTACGAGATAAGCGCAGCCTGCTTGTGGGTGTTCTGGGCTAATTGTGCAGGCGTGGTCTTGAGGGCTTTGTCTGGTCCCTTGCCTTTCCTCTTTGGGCTTCTCTCCTCATCTCTGATTCCCGAATGCCATACATCGAGCCTTTTTCTCCCACTCTATCCTGCCACTAAGATAACTCTGCCTTGGCACTACTCAAACAGACCAAAACTCATGAAACCTGAGCCAAAATGGACTCTTCCTTCTCCTTTAAGTTTTAACTGTCAAGTATTTTTTTTTTTTACCAAGAATGGAAAAGCAGACCAGTAAATCTCTATAATTCTATCAGCTCACAAATAAATAATTCTGCATTTACCTTTTTAAAGTGAGTAAATATGAAAGAAGAGAATGAAAATGTGTGCATAAAAGAGCATGTATAGGTGCATGCCATAAAACTGTGTGATCTATAGACTAATTTCTAAATAAAATATGAGAGGACTGACAATTTAGTTCTGGGAAACAAGTAAAAAAATAAATTAAAATTAATTAAAAGGAGAACCAAAACACCATTAAGGTGTTGTTAAAACAGTGTCCAAAGGTATAAAAGGTATACATTTGGCAAAGAAATAACTGGTAGAATGTTTTCAGTTACAAAAACATATTTGTCATCTGTACAGGCACTGTAACCCAGCCGGGGAAGCAGGTACATCGTATCCTATACATCACTCTGAGGCTCAGGTAGGCGGCTACAGGATTGAGGAATGGGCTGTGATTTTTCTTTTCTTTTCTTTTCTTTTCTTTTTTTTTTTTTTTTTTTTTGGTCCCAGAAATTGAACTCAGGTCCTCATGCTTTCCAGGCAGGTGCTATGCCACTGAGCTAAATCCCCATTTGGCTGTGATTTTTCTTGGAACTCAGGAACTCAGGATTCTGAGGACAAAACAGGGTTTAGACCTATTAGGTACCAATTCATAAATATTTTTATTTAGTGTTTTTTGCTCATAATATGGACATGACTTTTATTTTTTTCAAAATTTAACCAGATCGTTCTAATATAGCCAAGATTAAGAAACTAAACTACAATAATAAAATTCAGAGTCCTAAAGTAAAGAAATAAGTTTGTTTTCCATTAACTGAAAAATAGGTTTTGATCATCCAGTGTTTAAATTAATTTATACTATTTCCAAAGTATTTCATTTCTGTCCACATTATAAGCATATGTTTATATTTCTATGTTTGTAACATTGGAATAAATGAGTGAAAATTAACATTATATATTGAGACTATATTACCTTGTAGTGGTGCCAACAAAATTTGTGTCCATATTTAGTTTCAACTTTTCATTGAGAAATAGAGATTATACTCTGTGAGGGGATATCTAAAAATCTTAAATATATACTAATTTATTATTTAAATTATTCCTAACATCTTCTACTCATAGTTTATGCAGTGATATGTAGACTAGTAACAACATTGGTTAAATGGCTAATATTAGATAAATGTTTACTTCAATTCACATTTAGGAAAGTTGCCCACAATTATATCAAAATGTCCATATATCATGGAAAATATTTGAGACAGGCACTTATGCATATATCCTCTTTGAAAAAACAATAAACTCATAATCAAATTTTCCAAACATATATTTTGTGTCCCATTTCTACGGAGAGCCTTTCATTGCTAAGGGGTTTCTGTGTGTGTGCGTGTGTGTGTGTGTGTGCGTGCGCGCGTGTGTGTGTGTGAGACAGAGGCAGAGACAGAGGCAGAGGCAGAGGCAGAGGCAGAGGCAGAGACAGGCAGAGGCAGAGGCAGAGGCAGAGGCAGAGGCAGAGGCAGAGGCAGACAGAAGCAGAGACTGAGATTCAAAGAAATTGGCTCCTGTAATCATGGGTGCTGGTAAAATCTGTAGGGTATAGCAGACAGCTGAAGTCCCAGGGAAGAAATTGCATTTCAGATCAAGTTCAAAGCAGCCTGCTGGGTCAGTTTTCTGTAGATCAACAGACACCTGCCTTTTTTCCCTAAGGTGTGCAACTGATTTTTAGAATGTATTTCCATATTATAAAGGGGTAATCTGTTTTAGTCAAAGTTTACTGGTTTAAAATCATCTAATCTATATACCTTCTTTATAGCAGCATTCAGATTTTCTGGGTAACATGGTTTCGCCATGTTGACACTGAAAATTAACTGTCACGGTGAAAACAAAATGAAATATGAAGTAATTTAGTCTCTGTTAGCCACTTGGCTAGTACTTTAGGTTCATTTATTTTATAACATATGTGATCTAAGAGATCCACTTTGTAAAAATATGATACCTTGGTTGAATCCCCCTTCCCACGCTGTAACACTGGAAAATCTTTGGTTACTTTATATTGTTATTATGACTATTATTCATTTCAATAATTCTTTGCTATATTTTGCTTCTGTGAGCATGCTTTCAGTGATGTAATCAAAGCTCTGCTTAGTCTTATATTGCAAATGATTGAAAATATTATTAAATATCATTAGTAAAGCAATTGTAATCAAATATTCAGTAAATTCTTATCAGCTCTGAGACAGTTTTCATATATGTACAGAAAAGCAAACAAAAATTAATCATTGTAATAATTACAAGCTTGCAAATTTCAGATGAAAAGTGTTAATATAAAGAAAGAACAGATCAAGGGTAAAATAAACACAAAAACGATCCTACTTACTATTTTGTTTATTACATTATCCTTCTGTCAATAGAGCATGTATGCAATAGAATAGGGATAAAAATTAGGTCATTCTGGTTTAAGGTCTGTCTTCATCTAAACACATGTCCTTACTAATTGCTCAAAATAACTTTACATCTTCTAAGTTCTTGAATGAAGAACACACTAACTTATAACTTTAAAATACTGAAAAGCAAATCCACAACAGTATACTAGAAATTGTGCTCATATCTCTAATGGTGAATGAACTGAATAATACATATCAACCGCCACATGTATCTTGCAATTACTTATAGCTGTCATTATGGAGACTCATCTTAATATAGCTATGAATGAGTAAGGATTGTTAGTGGTGCATTGTGAGGATAAAATCTACTTAGGGAGGTGTTGGGTGAAAAGCTCTTCAGGCTGACCTTTACTTGCGAAGCTGATAATGTTCTCATTAGCATCATGCCTGCTGTCTGCCCTCAGTAAAATATAGCATCCTGCTGTTAATGCAATATCCACTTTTGTGATTTAATGACACAATTATTGTTAAAGTTACTTTTCCAAATGAATTGGAACTTTACAAATGTGTTCACAAATGCTCATTGTTTCCTAAACAACCAGATAATAATTAGAAATGTGTAACTATGTAGAATATATCTGACATAAAGTTTGATGACTAAATGATATTTTAAATGTTTTAAGATCACAGCCATTCAAATTTCTATTATGAGTAAGTTAGTTAAAAACTTGTGTATAGCTAATACTATTGCCGATGGAATTGCCAATTTAAATCATTTCTTACTTTGAAAATGTATTTCTTCTACAATTCATGTCATTTTTTCATAACTAAATTGAATATTGATTTTTCCAGAGTATGGTCATTAAAGAATATTTTCTCAGTGGAATCAGACTATTATTATGGGAAGAGTAAAGACTTTTAAATTTGGTAAAAGTATGTTTAAATTTTGGCATTATTATCTACAACCTTGAACTAGTTACAGTCCCGCTTGGAATAGGTTTAGTTTGCAACCTGATTAAGAAATGAATAGAAAATTCGATAAAGAACATAAATCACATGGCTCATGATAACTGCGGCAAAAGCTTAAATGCTTTGACTTGGAAGTCTAATTATTTAATGGAACAGGACACAAAGAAAGAAATTGCTTTTATCGATGAGGCTCTTGCCTAGACTTGTAGGGTACATAAGTGATCTCTATATTATGTTACAGAGTTTTTCTATAGGAATCTTTTATTTCTACTATGATTCAAAGTAATGTACTTAAGACAATTTCTGGATATTTTTAATTGGGTTGGCCAATTTTTTTATGAAAAAAGGATATTTAAAATGCAAAGGAGATTATATATATATGTATACATATATATATGTATATATATGTATATATATTTGATGCTTCTTCACAGATTGTAAAATAAAAAGTTTTCCTTTTCTTTTACTTACACACACACACACACACACACACACACACACACACACTTTCCTGCAGACATGATAAAAAGCCAAAGAATGGATAGAACCTTGACATCTTTATGATGTGATTGTTATAATGTGGAAAACCACAGCTACGGATCCCCTAAATGTCAAATGCCAGCAAGGAGTTGCTGTCTTCTAAGGAAGCATTGAAAATATTGCTCATTGAAAATTCTGAAAAAAAAAAAAAAAACCAGCAGTTTTACTATGTAATGCAGGGACTTCATAGCAATTTTGGGGGTAATACTTTGCAGGGGTTCTTTAACGAACACTTAGAGACAAAATACAGGGAAAGGATCAAATATTTAATATCTTAAAATTGTGTAATCAGTTTCCTCTCTGCAATCATATACACAATGTTACAATTGCACTGCATTAAAAATAATAGATTTTATCTTTACATAAGTGATACAATTTGTGCATATATATGTACACATATATTTATATATATTATATCAATGTAAATGTTTACATGGAACACACCTATGTGAATTCACCATGAAATATGTGGGTTTGAACCAAAGAAAAAAAACTAAACTAAAGAGGAAAATACTTCTGAGTCATCTCTGACTGCATTATATTTAAACTTCGGGTGCCTATACAATCAAATATAAATGAATTATAACAAAGTTCTAAACATTAATATTTCAGTATGCTAAAATTTATTAACATTTCATTATGGTAATAAAATCAAATGTGATGCATTGCAAATATACTGGCATTAGCTCAATGAAATATAAATGTTTTAACTTATTGAATTTATTGCCTGATATTATATAATTAATGTATTGTATTTATTACATAAAGGTAGATAGCTTAATCATCTAATTTAAAAATGTCTCAGTAATTACTACAATTTTCATTAAAAAGTTAGGAAGTTTTATATTACTCACACTGCTAATTCAAATTTACCAAACTATTCATAATAGCACACATTTCTCTCCTAAAGTTATTCAATTTTCCATCATTATTTTTGGAGAACTATTGAGCTCCCGTTTCAATTTTAAACAATCCCTGCCACTATTGTGTACAGCAAAGGCTATTAAAATGAAATAGCGGGCTGGGGATATAGCTCAGTGGAATAAGCGCTTGCCTAGCAAGCGCAGGGTCCTGAGTTCGATCCCCAGTACCGCAAAAAAAAAAAGAATAAATAAAAAAATAAAATGAAATAGTGTCTATAGTTATGTTCCTGGATATATTGGATTTTTAGGTTAAGAATTCTATATTTCATATTTCACCAGCTGTCTTTAATATATGTAATCGACACTTAAAATAGGTCTCCTGAAGAAAATTAGCATTGTCAGTTCCAAACAGATAGCGCTGCATAAGTACTGAACTATACCCACCTCAGTGTTCTCAGATTTACGCTCCTCCCTTCCCTTTCATACAGAAAGTTGGAGATCAGCCTTCATGCACCTCAGGCTCACGGCCTTCCCATTCACAACCTTTCCCCTACTACACTACCTTAGCCAACTTAGCTTTTCCTATGTCAGCATAGAACTCAGCACTTCCTGTATGAATGACGACCTTCCTAGTGCCATCTGAACTCACTGGAAAGGTAAATGAAAGTTTACCGTAGACATTTATAAAAATAAGAATAATTTAAGGGTATTTATTTATGTTTCCCATAATGTATCTAAAAATGAATAATCATATGGCAATTTTCAAAATATCACTCAGATTTCAAAATTACTGAGGTACACCATTAGTGGAATGAAACATCCCCCAAAGAACTTTCTCAAGACATCCATGTACTAGCATTAGCCCTTCAGTGTGAAAAACCAAATAAAGCTTTCTGATTCTGATTCTAGTCACAGTGTAAAGATGTTATATGAAATGTTCCACAAGGATGAGACTCCAAAAAAATCTAACTGTGCATCTGAATAAATTAATACTAAGAAAGTTAACATCAGGCACTCATTGTCCATGTAACTCTCCCTCCATATATAGGAATATGAATACACACACACACACACACACACACACACACACACACACATATATATATATATAAAATTTTTAAAAGATTTTCCTGTTCATTCAAGAAGAGCTAGTAATGCAAGGGTGTTGACCCAGTACTGAAAAAAGTCAAGTCTTTGCTGCTCTTATATGATTTGTAGGCTGTTAGAGCTGGCCTTTTGGTAGTTATTCGGAAAGGTTTGGAGATGTAGGCTAGAGAAACCCTAACATACTAAAGTCAGAGCCTAGTCAGTGGTTCTAGAAGACAGAATGCGAATAGGAAAGATGGGACAGCAAAGGCTTGTCTCAGAAAATTTGTTAGGAATACTTTCGACAGCTGTGAGGGCTTGTCAAAGTTTGCTTCCCTACCTGCCGCCTTAGCAATTTGTGTACATCCACATAACATACAGCATATTTAGAAGCAGCCAAGTCTCTGGCCAAAGTAAGAGCATGAGGGAGAAAATAAACCAAAAGTGCAGTTATTACCAGTGGGAAGACCACTGACAGGGTGGTAGAACAACAGAGGTGAAGTGGAGAAAATTAATTTGAACGAGCCATCATCTATATAACTGAGTAATAAAGACAAAGATAACATTATGTAATACAACATCTAGTGGTAACTCCCTACTATTTTCTCTGTAATTTGGTATTTCCTTTATTGTTTTTGTGTTAACAAATGCAAATACAACACTATGTAATACAGCACCCAGTGATAGTTCCCTACTGTCTCCTCTGTAATTCGGTATTTCCTTTATTGATTTTGTTATAACAAATATGAAGATAACATTATGTTTTACAGGATCCAGTGCCAATCCCCTACTATCTTCTCTATAACTTGGTATTTTTACTTTTATTAGCACATGTTTGCAATATGTAACGACTAGATTCACTATAGGGGATTAGTATATGTAACTAATACATTTCAGTTCCCTTCTTTTATCCACTCTCCTCCCCTCCTTTTATTTTTTCAGCATCAGATTATTTCATTGTCATATACGCCGAAGGAAAATCAGAATAATACACCAAAGAACATATAAAACAAATAAGACAATTGTAGCAAGTCAAGGTACAGTTGAAGATACATTGTCCACATTGTATTACAATAACTTGGTCCTTTTTGCTTTATCTTCTCATCTGTCTTTTATTTTATATTTTACATACATACATGTATATTTTTTCATATAAGAGAAACTATGCAATATTTAAATTGTGTGTCTATTATGGTCACCAGGTACATCCAGTTTCCTGCATTGTTTCAAGTCTATCCTTCATTATGGCAGAACAGTACTCCATTGTGTAGAAACACATGTTTAATACATTCCTCTATTGATGGCCATACAGGCTGCTTCCAAGATTTAGCTCTTATGAATTGTGCTACCATAAACATAGGTCTGTGTTGCCCGACAGAGTATAATATGAGTCTAGGAGGTGTCCCTGTCCATCCTCTCCCATCTCCTGAGCCAGACTGGAATGCCGAAACTCCCTGCTTCCTTCTTGTCACAGCTGCTGCTCGCTCAGCAGTCCTGTGATGCTGTGATGCTCACGGCAAGATTACCTCTACTGAACACATCCTGGTTGCTGGACAACCCATCAGTAATAAGAAAAGGGTTTCACCTTGGGGAAAAGACAAACTCTCGGGTAAAGCAGCCATCTATCCCCACCATCCTCATCAATATAAACTCTCCTTAGCATAAGATTACCATTGTCCTGAGTCATCCAATAATCCCCTCACCATTTTCTCAATGAATAAACGTGAAGGTACTGGCTGTCTTATGGCCTTCTGTTCCCTGTGAACAAGTGCTCATCCCAGGTCCTTCCTGCACTGCCATCTTGCCTCTTGCTCTTTCATTTTGCTGTGTGCTGTAACACCTGGCAGGAAATTGGGGCCAATGCTGGGGTTTCGGATAGATGTGCGCACATCACGACTGTATGATGTCTTTGGCTCTCAGGAAGATATCTAGAAGGGGAATGGTTGGGCCAGGTGGATTGTCTTTTTGTGATCTGAGGACTTTCCATATTGCTTTCTGTAGTGGCTGTAATGCAGAAAGAGAAAAGGTTCATGTACTTCTTCTGGTTGTGTCGTGTTGGATTATAAATGTGTGACTTTGGAAGATAGAGCTTCTCTCTGCTGCTTCCTCAGTGGTGCTGTTTCACTCATCAGATTCCTCATCCGAACAATCTATGCAGCTTTTCTCTGCTATTCCCTGATGTCATGAGCCTTGAAGCCAGTGAGCTATGGAGCAAAAACCCTGAAAACAGGAGCCAGATTAATCCTCTCCTCTTTCATTTTGTAAGTCCTGGGTCTTATTAATATGGGAGTGGCACCCATAGAACAATGATTACAGATGTGAAACTGGTAGGGACAGAAAGTTTAAGCATTGTAAATTTATAAATAACAATGGGATATTAGAAGTAAAGGACAAAGTAAGATTTAATAGGTTAGTTTTGTAATATGTAGCAAAAACAAGAAAGATGAAATATATATGTGCATCTCCTATTCATATAAACATGATCCTATCAATGGTACTAAAATAAAAGAATAATGAATTTTGCCATATTGTATATCCTTCCTTGATCTAAATAAAAACAGTGATCACACCTAGAACCTCTAACACCATTCTGTTCTGAGAACAAGCCTCTTAATTTATTGTTTATTAGAAGCATTTCCTAATATTGTAAAACAGTTTCAGTGAAACTTCAACTATAGTTTTGTAGCAAATATATATGTGCTGTAGTTTTGTATGTTTTATAGTAAACAACAAATCTAAATTGTGCTTATTTTAACTCTTCAGTTATTTATATGCAACTCTATTTATCAACAGGGACTCAGAAAATTTCTCCTAAATACCAAACTCACCAAAGCATATATACTCACTTCAGGAAAAAAAACAAAAAAACAAAAAAACCAGTATGATGTTTCTTCAACAGATGGTGCTTCCCTCACATGGGGAAACATCTCAGAATACCTACTACATTGCCAGCCCTTAGAGAAAAAGTTGAACATGCATGGGTAGCAATCTCAGCGAACAAACATACTGAATAAGCCACAGTCTTCTGTACTGACAGTTATCTGTGAGGTAATAGCCAACACTTTGAGCACCTTTTGTATTTGTATAGGCCAAAAATAACTTGAACTACTCTCACGATGTTTCAATAAACTTAGTATGAAAGTATTTGTATAGGCTTTTCATTTTCCTGAAATGTATATACACTGTTTGGTGGACTCTATGTACAGATGAATGATGACATTTGCAATGTGATTGGTAATAGTAGTCTAATAAAAGCAGTTTACCTGTCAATGAATCAATTTGTGAAATACTTTAGTGCACATCAATAAATGTGTTTTACATATCCAATAATATGTACCACTAATTAAGATGTGTGTCAACAGACATTTCATTCTGTAGTCTCAATATTTAAATAGATAATAACATATGTTATGTGGTAAACTATATAAAAGTTAATATTGCTTATAAAAAGTTCTAAATGTTCAAAGATAAATTAGTATTTCTCAAATATTGAATCAATCTAGAGACTTCATTCTTTATGGAATTTATGACTAAGGGAGACCTTTCAATTCTTTTTATTATTCTAAAAATTACAACACCATTTTACAATAATGTACTAATTGAAGTATTTCCAAGGCATGAGAAAATTAAAATACTTGGAACATTAAGAAACATAAATTAAAGCTTATATTTCATGGAGTATAGAAAAATAATCTAACATGTTGCTTTTAGAAATAAAACTACTTTTCAAAAGAATATATATAGGATTATATAGGATAATAAAACTAAATGAGGTTTAAAAATCTAAATTGTATGATACAAATTAATGGCAAAACTGCCTAGAAATCAATTAGCATGCCTCATATCGACTGCATTTTTCCATTTTATATCCCTAATTCTTTTCTGTGTAGATTACTGCTTTACAAATGAACATATTGTAGTTATAAATCCATGCTTTTCTTTGTCCTTTTGACATTTTCATTTATTTTCCATGTTTTTATGGTTCTCCTGAATTACTGTGCAGTATCTACTCATTATGCATTACACATTATTATAGTATACAGTTGAGTTACAGATAAGGATCTCTGCTTTGAGTTCTGCATACATGTTTGTAAATACAAAGTTTATATTCATTTAGTTATAAAACTGTTTTCATTTTTCTTTCAGTAATAAAGCTGAGCAATGAACTAAGCTAAATAATCTAAAGTGAAGAAAATAGTGATAACATTATAGTTATATTTTAAGGTAAAACGTATGCAGGACAAATATATTGTTCAATAGAGCATATATTGGCTGATAATTGTAGGCAAAATAATTATTTGAGGGATGTACAGAACCAAAATGAGAGAAAATATAACCTGTATTTGTGAAAAACATCAGTGATATTAACCAACATCATTCCTCACTCCTTCAATATGAGACACTATAATTCTGTGCTCAAACTCTGTTAAGCTAAGTCATATGCTGAGTTTTGTCCAGTGAAATATGAGTAGGAATAATGTACTTTTCCATTTAATGTAGGATAAAGCTCATGTGAGATTCTCTCACTCTCTCTGGTTATGAAATTTTTAAAATTACTTCTTACTGTCAGTCGTATGACATAATGACTACATAACTCAGCAGGCAGACCAAAGATGTCAGCCAACATATAGCAGAGATCTTTCTCACTTAAAGACATAAGCAATAGAACCAGTAAACAATAGCACAGACAGAAGGAGATAACAGAACGCACCTGTGATGCACATCATTCCCATGACCGTGAGCACCAGTGTTTCCAAAAGGACTAAGATCTTCTAATGTGTGACTCAAACATGCAACTGTGCACAGAGTGAAACAAGTTTCCTACCTAGCCTAAATAATTCACAATTCTTCTCCCTCTTCTCCTTGTACTGGAAATTGAACTCAGGATCTCTCTGCCACTGAGCTATATCCCTGGCCCCCAAATTATTTTCAGGTAAAACATACTCAGATCCTGTAAGATCACAAATTCCATTACATCTTACCTGTCACTTGAATGAATGAAATTACAAGCTTTGGAGAAGACCCATGGCCTCAGAAAATGAAAGGTCACCTGTTTTTCTGCTTTTGGTTGCTTCACTGTCTCGTGAATTTCAGTTTCTCGTTGATGAGGACCACATCATCCATTTCCCAGAAGCTGTAGTTTGTGTCATGAGTTCCTCTAAGGTAACATGTTGATTATTGTATACCTGTAACTTCCAGATAATTAAACTGGATTCAACTGAGTCTTTTTAAATAACTTCACATTTTGTTTAGATTAAAATAAATGATATAAAATTGATTTTTTTCACCAAAAATAATGTATTATTTCCAGACAACCCACAAAACATTCATTTAGTAGATTTTCCAAGTTCTGCTGGAAGATGAGGCAGTAAATAGAGTGGTGAAAAAAGACAGCAGAAAACAGACGAGTCAGTTCTCTGCAAGAGAGGGCTCTGCTTCTGGGCCACGAAGGAGAGGGGTCCAAGGTGCACGTGGTAAGAAGCGTATGAAGATGTGGGCTCAACAAGGGGGTGGAAACCGCAAGAACCGGATGTGGAACAATGTGAGCTCTTCCACTCAGACTAGGACTGTAGCCTCTTCTTTTAAATTCATCTGATAAATGCAAAAGTTACCTAAATCTAGTGTAATTATTCAATAATTTCTCTCTCTAGCATTTCCTCTAACGCTCCATTACAGGCTTTTAATAACACACTTAAATCTCCTAATGACAGGTCAATGATGATCTTCACTCTTTCCCTTCACTTCCCGCCTAATCAGCTCATCTCGATCCCCTGCCCTTTTTGTACATTTGCAGTACTTAATGCTTACATTCCTTATGTGGAGTTGGCACATGTACGTAACACACCTAACTCCTTTTTATAAAATGCATTCTTTTAAAACTGCGTCAAATAAAATATAAGATTTAACTAAAATGAGTCCATAGTGCCACCAGCAGAGGTCACACAGAAGTGTTGGTCTGCAAACACAAACACACCCGTATCCTTGTTATATTGTTCCAAACTTCTGGGTTTACTCTGGTTCTTAGCAAAGGAACTGATTCTAGCATAATGATTTGGGCATAAAAGTTAGAAATAGTCAATTGACATGTGCCAGAAACTATAGGTAAACCCAGAAGATTTACTCAGAAGGAGCAAACAGCCAATCCTGGAATCAAATGGAAGTTAAGACTTGCCTGTAAGTCTTGCAGATTCAGTGTGAGTAAATCATTTTAAAAATCTCAATAATCACTGGGTGTGGAGGCACACACCTGTAATCCCAGCACTTGGGAAGCTGAGGCAGGAGGATTGTTGGGAGCACCAGACTGGGCTACAAAGTGAGTTCAAAACCAATCTGAACTGCACAGTGAGACCCTGTCTCAAACAGATAAAAAACCAAAAAAAAACCTCAACATACTATGTAAATAAAAATGGCATCTAACATTTTTACATTCCTATTTTAAACATAGAAAATCAAACTCATATTTAAACCCCAGTTATATTTTAAAAATTATTTCCATTATACAAATACCCGGCAGATATAAACTTATTATAATAAAAAGAATGCATTTTCTTGTGCAATCAATAGGTAATTTTCTCCACTGACCTTTCCTCTTTTCTTTGCCTCTAGGTGCACAAAGAGAAATAATTGTATGCCAAGCCAATGGTTTCCGATTCTTTATATTACTGCAAACCTCTCAACTGAGGGATGTAAATGTGTAGGCATCTGTCATATCACAACTAACGGAATAAGATAATTTTCAAAATCATAAAAAGTAAAGAAAATATTTTTAAATTGTGAATTTTGATTTAAAATAATGTTTTTCTGAAGATGATGACATTTGATGTCAACATTGAAAACCCCCCACTATATTATATATTGGATTAAAAGGTATTAGCAAGTCCAGAGAAATTTTGAGCACTCAGGCTCCAGATAATTATTCTTGTAAGATAGGACACATAGCATACACCATGTTCAAAGCATCTACGGCACCTGTAGTGACACTTCTTATGAACCCCCACTATATGAATTGTTATGTGGTTTCTTGAAGACACAGAGACAGTCTTAGCAGAGGGTCTAGAAACCCCCATTAATAGTCTACGTCCCTCAGCAAAGTGACAGAAGAACAAGCCAGGTGGGTTGCTGGTTTGAGGAGGGCCCTGGGGAAAGAGACTGAGCTCACTTCTCAGTTTCACCAAAGACAGGCTCTGGGAGGCAGCATAAAGCTTTGCAATTGCAAAATTTATACCACTGGGAAAAACTCTCAAGTCCACAAGAGAGCATACAAATAATTTTAAAATAAATAAACTAGTTCAGTGAATAATTATTTAGCCCTGGCTGAGAAATACAATCCTATGACTAAATAGAAACCCCAATTTTTTTAGATTCAAGATAAATGGAAATAATACACTAGTTAAAAAAACAGAGTTAATGCCTTTGAAATTTTGCTATTAATTCAGGCCACAGGAGCCACATAATCACTCTCACATGTGGTGAATGGATTATGTCAGAATGAAATCTTTGCCTGAAAGTAGTATTTAATTGTCGAATGCTCTTCATCACAGTAGAATTTATTTGCATTTCAATGAGCTGTCCTTAAGGTAATTATCCAGGTAGATTTTTTATTATTGACATAAAAGTATTGAGTATCCATTTTAATACATACAGAAACTAGTGTGCTTCAGTTAACAATAGAAATGTTATACAATTAAATTAATGTACTTTAAAAATTATTTTCTCTCTTGGTTAGAAAATTAATTATATATCCTTAAGGAAATAATATGTGCTCAATCCCAAATTAAGAAATAGCATTTTTAGTCTTTTTAGTATAAAATAACCATCTTGATCGACAACTTTTTATGTGCTATTGTTATTCACTTATATCAAAGCCATTATCAGTTATTATAATAGATTAACATGATGTTGATATCAGAATGTTTTAACTGTGCCTGCGCATTTTAAGCCTATTCAGCATACAATGTATATGGATGAAGGAAATATAACTAAGTATAGGTATTAGCTTATGAATTCAGATGAAATTCTAAAATATTATTTTAATTTAATAGGAAATAAAATTAAGAAAAATAACTCAAAAATTAATTATGAATACCTGGTAAATAATGTTAGTGGTTATATTAAAGTTCATGAAAAATACAGCTCTACAGGATTTCACAGATCTTTCTGATATTATTTTTAGAGCAAAGCAATGATAAGTGAACATGTACTTTGACAAGCCACTGATATATTTCCCTCCTCAGTACTGAGAATAACCTAGTCTCTTCCAATCTAGTTTTCCCTTGCATCTTCATTTAAAAGAGTACAGAATCATTTGTAAAAAGAGAAAGAGAGAGCTGCCTGGTATGGAGATGCATGCCTGTAATCTCAGTATCCCCACTTGGGAGGCTGAGGCAGGAGAATTGCCATGCATTTGAGGCCAACTTGGACTACATGGTCAATTTAAGGCCTCTATTAACCACCTGGTGAGACCTTGTCTCAAGAAAACTGTAAACAAACAAATAAACAAAGAGAAAGAGAAAATTAAAATTCAATATTCTGATATATATACTAATACAATTTCCAGAAGAATAGGGGTGGAATGTGCCTTGCAGGGCATCTTATAACATGGAGTGCAGTGTTATGGTTAACCTGAAGCTTACCTGTGGGAGTTATTTGATTATGTTTACCTTGGGAATTAGGGCACTAACCAATGGCTAAGATTACAATGAGATGCACTAATATTGATTTTTAATCTCTACTTAAACAACTGAAAGCCTGCTAAATCATCCTTATGCTATGTTTCCTGGTGTGTGTATTAAAATTCACAGAATATTTATCAAAGAAGAAAAAGAAAACAATTCATAGAAAAAATATATACAAGGAAAAAAATTCATAGAATATATTATTCTGCATCTATATCTAGTTTTGGCCACATGATCATTGTGGTAAAAATAGTCCAATGTATGCATTTATTTGTCATCTTAGTTTGAACTATATGAAAACCTTGATTTTTTTATGAGCTACAGACAGAAGTTTTGCCACTAAGTAAAACTATAGCATTTACCTGAATGTGTCATAACATTTTTGTGTCTATGTGTACATCTTTTCCAGAGAAATTGCTGTAATTGTTTAAAATATATTTTAAAATTAAATTGTTCACCCTGAGAACATAGAGAAATTGGAAAAAAATGTATGCAAGAAAACCTTCTAATCCTAGAAGGAACAGTTGTCTGGCAAGTCTGTGATACAACCTGGTATTCACCACTTCCTGTCCTGGCTCAAGCTTCAAACCTGAATACATACAGTGAAGACCATGTGTTTTAGTTTCTACACAGGTCTGAGTCTAAGATGATGGTATCTTCCAGAATGAAAAGACAGTCCAAATATTTCAGTTCTCCATCTTCTCAGTCTCCATAAGATCTTACAGAAGATCCTTCTCACACACAATCGCCTGAGATATTGGATTCCCCTTCTACACCAAGCATCCACCAGTAGAATGGAAATTTTATCCCACAAAACAAAAATAGGGAGCCCTTGTCACTCCTGTGTTGCTTCATGTATAAGCTATTGTATGTAGCACTAAGCAAATAAGAAAGACCAAGAACTAGTGCCCCAATCTAATGACACTTACATAGAGAAACCTGGTACATTGAGAGAAGCAGGCTACAACTCCTACTCCCATCTTCAAAACAGTAGCACAGAATATTATCCCATGCATATTTACTGCTTTCTGTAAGAGATCTGTTTCATTTCTGAGAAAGTTAGGCCTAAAGATGAATTTAAAAATACAGAAGTTTATTTGTGGGAAGTGATCATGAAGAGTCTGGCAACTTAAAAGCTAAACCACTAAACAGTTATAAATTACTGTAGAAAGAGACCGTGAAGAAGAGCTTTCATGGAATCAATACAAGCCACACGACAGACCTGAATGACACTTCACCATTCTAAAGTTAATCCAGTAGACTGTGAATAACTTCTGCTCAAGGCATTAGCAAAAATATTACTTTTGTACTCAGTGGGAAATAGTGGAGTTTAACACCAGATTCTGATGCCAATAGATCAGCTAGATTTTGACAGAGGGATGAGGAGAATCATTAGTCAAAGAAAGCCCTGCTAAAGCATGGTCATCAGGCTAACTGTGTGCTTATCTAATTCTGCACACTCTCAGAAGAGGCATTAAAACTACTTCCCACTCACAAAAAACAAGTTACACTGAGAAAGACCACACAAGTCTCTAAAAAATTAAATGAGCAAAAATACCCAACAGTCCTCTGAATTGAGTTCAAGTTCAAGGACTCCATTAAGTCATTATAATATTTTATCACAAAAATAGTTTTCAAAAAATGAGAAAAAAAATTAGTTCTGTTCCTGTTCAAGAAAAAAAAACATTGGCCCTGAATCAAGGCCAGCAGTTTTCTGAAGCTGTTGGTTTCAAGCAGGAGCCTAAAGTAGTATCTTTCTATGGTCTGTTGGCCATTTCAGAACTTTAGAAATGTAATGGTCAATTCATTAGAAAGAAACAAATAACTAAATAAATTTTATGAGAGGACTTCAAGATGGCGACCGGGTAGGCAGCAGAGAAAGAATCTCCCGGAGGAATGCCACTCAGACAAAGGAAGATAGGAATATAGCAACATGTGAGGGACAGAAAGAAAAGAGCTTCAGCTTTGGAGACCCACGCTCACAGAAGCCTCCCGACTCTGCCAGGAGAGAGTGGAGTTCCGAGAGCTGGTCCAGGGCTGGAGAGGGGAGGGTGCAGCTGGGAAAAGAGGCAATGGCGGTCGGGAACAGTTGTTGAAAGTTTCGACAGCCACTGGGGCAGAGTCCCCACCCTGAGGCAACCTTCCTAATCAGCACCTGGAGAGAATCAATGCAACTAGTACACAGCCCACCATGCCCGGCTCTGTGCCCGCCTCGAGGCGGTGGCCACCTGCCTCTCTGCTGGGTGAGTGGCTACGGGTGCAGAGAGCGGGTAACCTCAGCAGCAAGCTGTAGTGGTTCCCAGGGATCCGGCTGAGGAGCGGACGGGGGCACCAGCACTGCAACAGGAGGGAGATGCAGATGGAGGTGGATCACGTGGCTCCACGCCCTTCTCACTCCAACATCAGGCAGGAAGCACAAGCTGGATTGCCGGGGCTCAGCTCCCACCCTGAACTCTCTCTGGGAGCACCTTGAGTCTCGGCGGCTTGAGCAAGCACTGCCTGTTCCTGGCAACAATGGGATCAATCCACGGTCTTCAGGACTCACCCCAAACTATTAATGTGAGCATCAAGAGGGTCTCCTTACAGCTTGCACATGTGGACCTTGCGTGAACCCATAGCAACAAATTGGATGAGGGACAGCAGACCGGGAGTCTGAAAAACAACATACTCTATACAGCAGACCCAAGAAAATCCTCCAACTCTATTCTAGAACTAATCTTTAAATTCAGTTCATACCCTAAAATAACCCAGTGAGAATGGCCGGGGAGATTTCAAGCCTTTATATCAAGTATCATAAGATCATCCAGTGCCCAGCTGTAAGGGGTGGGGAACAGTAATACTGGAGATCAGGAGGAAGAAGGAAGAGAAGAAAAGGCCTCCAGCATCGAGGAAACGGGACAGAGCCAAACAGGTCACTGAGGGCGCCCCAATGGGGGTGCATGCCCCGCCGCTGCTCCACTGTGGGCCCTGTGGCTGCTCTGCTGTGGGCCCCACTGAGGGTGCCTCATGGACTGGACCCGCCCCCACCGATACGACGGTGACAGGGCAGAGCCAGGCGGTCCACTGTGAGCCTAGGTACTTTTCCACCTCTGACCATGGCAGTTTGTATATAGCCTGAGGCAGCTATATCTCTTCCCAAGGCGAGAGTCCAGGGTTATAGATAAACCCGGGAATACAGTTATTATCACAGGGAAGATGACTGATTGAGTGGTAGGGCAATGGAGATGAGGGAGGAGAAAATTGAATGATCAAATGGGCCATCATCTGTGTAACTGAGTAACAGATGTGAAGGTAACACTATGTAGGACAGCATCCAGAGCTAATTCCCTTCTATGTTCTCTATAATTTTGTATTTCCTCAATCTTTTTGTATTAACAGAAGTGAAGATAACTTTATATTATACAGCATCCAGTGCTAATTCCCTACTATCTTCTCTATAATTTGGTATTTCTTTTAATGTTTATGTGATAACTAATGTGAAGATAACATTATGTAATACAACATCCAGTGCTATCCTGTGTAACTGAGTAGCATGTGAAGGTAACATTATGTAGGACAGCATCCAGAGTTAATTCCCTTCTATGTTCTCTATAACTTGTATTTCCTCAATCGTTTTTGTATTAACAGAAGTGAAGATAACTTATGTTATGCAGCATCCAGTACTGATTCCCTACTATCTTCTCTATAATTTGGTATTTCCTTTAATGTTTGTGTGTTAACTAGTGTGAAGATGACATTATGTAATACAGCATCCAGTGCTAATTCCCTGCTATGTTCTGTATAATTTTGTATTTTCGGTATTGTTTATGGCTTATTCTGGTTCATATGTCTCCATTCTTTTGTCTTTAAAATAAAAAAAAACTTTTAAAACAATTAAAAAAAAAAAAGGAAAAAAACCTGAAAGTGTATCACTTAAACAGGAAAAATATAAAACAGAATCCACCTATGAGAAGACCAAAGTATCTACATAATAGACAATGATTTAAAATAAACATGATTTATTATTAACTATATACATGTCTATAGAAATAAAGGAAGCCATGTATTACGGTTCAGATCTCCTAACATGGCCTCCTGCACTCACAGGCATTGCTTTTAGAAGGTGATGGGAAAATGTTACTGGCTTGCTTTCCTTGGAGATGAGGGGTGGTAAGTCACTGGAGGGAAGACGAGGAAGGGTCCACCTCCCCTACTGCAGCTTCTACTTTTTCTCTCTGATTCCTGACCACCATACCATAAATGGATCTTCTTCTGTTATGCTCCACACAAATTACATTCTACATTAGATACAGATGACTGTGGGTTCTAAGTTGAGTCCTAATAAACTGAAAGTGTTGGGTGCTGTGTCTCAGCTATAAGAAAGTGATGGAGGTATATTTTGGCACCCAGAAGTGGGGCAGTTGGTGTGACTATACCTAACCATGTGGTTTAAAGCACTTTGGAATGGATTTGTAGGAGAAGTTTAGAAAGATTAAAATTGCTAGCTAAAGAAACCCTAAACTACTGTAAACTGAACTTGGTCTGTGGTGCTTGTCGCATTTCAGAAGACCAGAATGCGGTACAGATGGTAAATCATTGGCTCGGGGAGTCTCAACTGGGAATAAGAACTCCATTGGCAACTGGATTTGAGACTGTTTGTGTTATACACTGGGATAAAAGTTGTCTACATTTTATTCATGTGTCCTGACTGTAGTGGATTGAAATTAATTGTGGTGAACCAATTAATCTATTAAAGAAATTTCAAGGCATCCCAGTGTTCAGGCTGTACTGAAAAATCAAGGTAAATAATTTGAGAACTTTTCTGATGGCCAAAAAATGCACCTATATCTTGGAGCCTTTAAAGTCAGGGCTTAGAAAACTTTGATCCAGTGCAATTTGATTGTCAAATGCTTTAGATTAAAATTGTGCGAAATGCTTTACATTAGTAGAATAAGAGAGATGCCATGAGGGCATCCTAAGAGCAGGCTTCTGAGGGTCAATGGTCCAAAAGTAGATGACTTTGTTTCAGTCATGAAATCTTGCACATAAATTTTTTCACCACAATTCATTTTGTAGTACTCAGCAATTGAGTCACTTGGTGGCCTCTGCAGCTATGATCCAATAGGGATGAAGTATTGCTAGATCTAGCAGCAGAGCATGGTGTCATGTGTGCTAACATTCTCGTATGTAAAATGCAATGATTGTGCAGTGTTTCCACCCAAAATCAGAAGCCCTGTGAGTCCAGGGAGTGTGCTCCTAAGAGGGCAGTGTCTGAATTGTGAGAGTGAAAGCAAAGTATGGCGGAAAAGCCAAAACATTGTAGGAGCCAGGAACATGGAAAGTCTGAGGAAAACTGAAGAAGAAAATAAGGCCACACCAAAAGAGGTGCGATAAGAAACCACCCCTGGAACCAGCAGTCCTATCAGGGCGGGGATGCCCATACTCTCTAGAGCATACATGTTTGCCTCAGGTGCTGGAATCAAAACTATAAGATTTAATGTTTGTGCTGTTGAGTTTGGGTCTTGGTTTGGTTTCCAGCCCTCTTTTCCTCCCTTTTGGAATGTAAATCATTACCACATGCCGTTGAATATTAGCAATGTTTACTTTACATTTTTAAAATCATTTTTATAGGATCTCAGAGCTGTGAGTTAGCCTTGAGCCTCAGAAGAGAATTCAGAACTGGACTTTTCATCAGTGGTGAAACTTAAGACTTCGGCATCTCATAAAGATGGGCTGAAGGCATTTTGCATAAAGATGTGCACTAGTCCTTTGGAAGCCAGGGGCAGAATGTGTGGTTTACAGGAATAATGTTCCTCAAGAGTCCTATGAGGTAATAGTTGATAAAATCATGGAGACAATATAGCTAACTTACTGTTAGGAGGCGGAAACTAGCTGAAGAGGCAGATCACTAAGGGCCTGACCTCAAAGGGCAAACCTCCTTCACTTGCTCTTCTGCTTTTTCTGCTTCCTTGCAGCCATGATGTGAGTTGCTTTTCCCTCACTGTGCCTTTCGGATGTGCCATGCTGTTTTAATTTGGAGCCAAGCAACTGTGCTCCATAACCATGAGTTTGCAAAAGCTCTCCTCTTTTGTTTCACATGTTAAGTGTTATATTTCAGTGATAAGAGGGTGAATAAGGAACCATGGCTAAAGAAGGAGACAATAAGTGAAAGGAAGGTATGACTTCTTTTTCAAATCAAGAATATTAATCAAACTGGTTAAAATTATGACAAAGAAACAAATGAAAATATCAGGATTAAAAGAGTAATGAAAGGAGAATTCACTAAGAGCTCTCAGAAAGAGTAGTAAGGTGAGAGGAGAAGCGACTGGAAAGAAGAAAACACGTTGATAACGATCACACATTCTGAAGAACCGAGAAAACCTATAAAACTGACTAAAATTGCAGAGAAACGTGAGACCATTAAATAATTAACTTTCTCTGAAAAATTATCAAAGAAAAGGGGATATAAAATAGGACAAGAAATTTTTTAAAGTAATAATTACTGAAAATTTCACAAATTCAATGAAACAAATTATTTTCAGAACCATACAGTTCCACATACTCTAAGTAGTGTAAGTGAAAGAGTTAATGTGGTTTCAGAGACAAGATATTGAAGTATTAAAAGACTAAATACAAATTAATGAAAGCAAAAAAAAAAAAACAATAACAAAGAACCCCAACTGCTACATACAACAGAAAGATAATGGGATGAAACTGAAATCGTAGGAAGAGCACTAGAGGTCAGGAGGCAGCGATGTGTATTTACTTGAGGCGCAGAAAGTAACACACACAAAAACATACACTCACTGTTGTCGGTAGACCTGTCTTCAACAAATATTCAAGGAACTTGCTCAGATCGAAATCGTCTGATACCAAGAAATAATTTAGGTAATCGTGAAACAAAAATTGCCTAAAAAAGTAATTAGGAAGTTACTTCTCAAATGAAGTGTGTTTGTGTGTTTCCTTTCCATTGCTCCAGTAACTGGTTTAAAAGGAAATTGTATTAAAAATAGCTATATTTGTGTTGGTTTATAGTATAGAGAAACTAAAAATAACTGACAATATCAGCACAAAGGATATGGTTAAAAATAAAGCTGAATTAAAATACAGAAACAACGCAGGAAGAAAGACTGAATTTACAAGAAGAAATTAAGAGAGATAAACACATATATTCATTTATATATATATATATATATATATATATATTGATAATCCCCCTTTCTCTTCTAATCTTTGCTACAAGACATAAAAAGTGTGCATGCAGGTCTATATACATTGTCTAAATATAAGCATATATTTTTGGTTCTACTGTATATAAATGCCATATTTATAACATAGAAAAGGAGAAGAGAGGGCAATATTTTATAAGAGAAATATTTCTCACTTGAATTGTTAAAGTCAGAGCTAAATTATAATAATTAAAGCATTTATTACATGCTATAAAGAAATCATTACCAAAATAAATTTTTAAATAAATATTGGATAATTATTGAAGGCATGAACATATCACAATAGGCTGAAAGAGGCTAGCTACCCAACACTGCACATTGTATGTATCTATTTACATGAAATGAATAGCATAGGAGGATGTACATATGTTGAGCATCCCTACTGCAAAATTTTGAAATTTGAAATACTTTAAATGGAAAATTCTAGTTGAGTCACACAATTGGGTCTAAAATCAGGCCTAATTAATATCTTAGTGTACTATATAATATTACCTTCATATTGCATTCATAAAGTGTATATTAATACTGTATAAATTTATGTTTATATTTAAGTCCTTATTTTTATGCAGTGCTTAAAGATTTGAAAATATATAGAGTCAGAAACACTTCTCATCCCAAACATTTTGCATAGACATGTAGATGATGAAAGTAGAATACTGACTGTGTAACAGTTGGCGAATTAGCCTTGGGAGATATGGGAGAGGGTGTTAGCAAGTGGGAAGTTTCTCTTGAGTGTGAGACAAATATTTAAAACAGACTACAATAATAGTTACACAAATCTGAATAAACAAAAATATTTTGATTCTAAATAGATAAGATTTTGGTGTGAATTATGAATTCACTGGTGCTGTTTGAAAACTTTGAATTTGGTAGTTATATAATTTAGAATTCTTATTAAAATTCACTTAATGAGATTTAAGAAAACATGCATTCAATTCAAGCTATTCTAAAGAAAACCGTAATGTATACAAACAAATCAGGACCTGCATTAACATCTAAAGATACATAGGAGCTTAGCACTTAAAAATACTTTCACTTTTTCTAATATCCAAGAATATTAGCTTCCAGTACAGTGATTACCTCACTCATTGTTAAATGATATAAATCAGGTACACATGTTTAAATATTGAATTTTCTTATATGAGAAATCCAAAACACAAATTAAAGGCAGAATAAAAGATGTACAAGAGGAAGTAGGGAGATAGATCTTTTTCAAATGTGCAGAGTATCAAAAGATAGAGGGAGAGAGAGGGAGGGAAGGGAAGAGGGATGAAAAAGAAGTAACATACGTTATGCCCGGTACCAACTCCCACCAAGGAACATAGTCATGATGTACTGTGAACACGTACTCTTAAAACAACTGAAAAATCAGGGAACTAAATTTGTATTGAGGGCAGGGGATATAGCTCAGTGGAATAAGCGCCTGCCTAGCAAGCGCAGGGTCCTGAGTTTGATCCCCAGTACCGCCAAATAAATAAATAAATAAATAAATTTGTATTGAATAATGAAGAATGCTAATCTTTAGATATATGCAGATTTATCTACTATTAGCAGAAAACTTATTGTTCACAACTATAAAAGTCATTCTACCAATGGATCTTGGCCCATTTTAATTTGGTAGGGGAACAGAATACAAAAGTCATCATGAGTTTTAAAGGCCTCTCTTAAATTCTGCTATCACTGAAGTCAGCTGGAGAAAAGCTTTATTAACTGTTAACAAATAGGACTCTCACAATCTGGCTGAAAATCTCCCATTCATAGAGCTTTTTATGTCTCCTTGGAGGCCAACAAAGTTGACTACTATTGAAAGGCCAAGGAGAAATGGATATTTCCAGACAAAGAATGTTTTGAACAATAGTGTCAGATGCTTTTGGCTATGGTATAAGAGATAAAAAATTGAAAATTCATTACATGTCTATAATCCTCTCATGAGATTGCTTTTACTGAGTAAAACAATGTCTTTATGCATAAAGTGAATTGTCACAAGTAATGTAAATCTTCGCAAATAAACTTTTCTCCTTTATGTGACGATTTCATTGTTGCTCATAGGCATGGGATAGAATTCTGAGCATTTCTTTGTCATCTACCAATACACTTATATAAAAAAGTGAAATAAATAGGAATTTTAATGATAAATGCAATCAATTTAATGGTGTGTGACTTTCAAAGGGGTTCATTTTCTTTAACTAAGAATTCCATGCAGTTCGTATTGAAAATGGATTAAAAATTAATATAATCTTAGCATTTTTGTTTAACCATCTATGCCTAAATAAAGTGACGATATATCAAATGTACATTTCTCTTCTCTCACAATTCTGCCTTGCTCATATGGTATCTGACTCAATATTAATACATTTGATTAAAACTTTAAAACCTGAGTTAGTAAAAGCCAGGGAAGCACCACTTCACAAGCGGACTCATTATCTCCATTGCACTGATGCTTCTGTTCATAATCTTTAGCATATTACACCTGGATTGGTCATTTAGGGAATAAATTCTATAACTTTGTGTATATGTATATGCATATTCATGAATATTTTTATAGCCATCTAGAATTTCATCATTTAAATACACGTGAATTTAGCCAAGTCCCATATGATAAAAAATGTGAAGTACTTTTGGTGATTTTATAAATTTTTTATTAAGGAAAAAATACTATTTTCCCATAGTGAAAGATTCTGGAACCTAGGTTAATAGAAATACAGTGAATAAACAGTATTAGCAAATATATCCCATTTAAAATATTTAAATTTACAGCTTCTAACCTACAGAACTAGAAAATATTACAGATGGCAAGCTAGTTTTGGCAGACACTAAATACACTCTGAAAAATTTTTTAAAGTAGATTTTTAAGATACTTTGTTTTTATTAGTGTTTTGACAGATAACAGAATCATCCATCATAGTTTTCTCATTTCAAAGTATTGTCCAAGAAAAATGAATTACAAAGTTTTGTAAAACTATAACAAATATTTAAACATCAAATAGGTATTAAAAATGAAGTTACATATAATGTGGGAGTATTTGGAATTGTTGGGTGGTGCGATGTTTAGATAAAAAGGCTTCAAATCAGAATTACAAAGTTTTGTAAAACTATAACAAATATTTAAACATCAAATAGGTATTAAAAATGAAGTTACATATAATGTTGGAGTATTTGGAATTGTTGGGTGGTGCGGTGTTTAGATAAAAAGGCTTCAAATCAGAAAAATGAAAGTTTCTTTTCAGCTCGGTTGAAAACATTATCACTTAACCAGTCAAGAGTGATTTTAGTTTTTTGTCTTTGCAAAGACATCAACACTTTTCAACCTTTCATTTCTTCCAGGGGACACGGGGTCACTTTTCTTGCACAGCGGTAGTACGTGCATATGCGTAGTCTCTGTCGATGGCTCTCACCAAGTGGCTTAGGGAAGCGATATTGTCCTCAGGAACATTCTGCAAAGAGTGGACATATTTTTAATAGTCACAACTCTAGAGGAGGAGAGAAAGGTAGTTACAAGGGAGGTACTTAGAGGAGAAGTAGGTAGTTACTGAAGAAATCATGGTGTCTAATGGCAGTTTGAATATAATGAGTATTTCTCTGTCATCTGCAAATATATTGATATACAAGTGACCTCATGAAGCAAATTGAAAGGCCAATTTCAATAGTTTTAATGTTGCCCCTAACATTAGATACTCTAATCTAGTGATTAGAGGCCAAGGTGTGCCTGACCATTCTATAATTCCCAGAGCAGCCCCTAACAAAAACAAAATAATCTAACTCAATAATTTGATACCACCCATACTGTTAAATTTTAGTCAAAATGAGCTACAAGTGTCTTATTTTTTGGAAATCTGAATAGTTTAGCCATGGACATTTTTCAACAGTTTCTGCCCATTTGAACTAATGATGAATGTTGAACAGACAGTCTCTAGAAGTTTTCTTCACTATTAGAAAGAAATGTACCATAGGAAACTGTTTCAGTTCCTTTTTATCCTAAGGCTGATGTGAAATGTGGTTATAATCATCTTTTGACTGTGAGACAACAGTCTAGAGAAATGAAAAGGAACTCTGATTATTGAGGTCATGGTGTAGCATTTTTCTTATAAAATATTGTAAAACAGACTGATCAATCCTTCACTGTGACATTACTCCAGCTGTAGTTTTTTCAAGCTTAAATGTGGTCTTGTGATGCACTGATATACTTTGGTCAAAAGAACATAGGCATAGTGATGTATTGCATGTCAGCACATGGTCAATAAATACCCTGATTTGACTTCCTGTTCTGTGTCTTATATGGTTTACCTAGATGTCTGAGCTTTAAATCCTGAGATGTGAATAACAGAACATTTCAATAGACTTATTTTCAAAAAGAACTCACCTTTAATAATGATATCATAAAGAAGAATAAAATGAGGTCTTTTATGGGTAAATGGATACAACTCAAGACCATTCTAGTAAGTGAAATGAATCAGACCTATATATGTAAACATCACATTGTCTTACTAGTGTGAGAAACTGAATGAGAAAAAAAGTTCCAAAATGTGCAATAGATATTCTGAATTGAGAAGAAACTATTCAAAAGAAAAAAAAACTGTAATGGGGGAAAAGAGAAAGAAAGAAAAGAAAAAAGGGGAAATATATATATATATATATATATATATGTACAAAATAGTTAAGATAATTATACAGCTAGTTTCTCTTAGTCCATTAAAAGGAAAGTTTTGTGCTAATATTGTATAGACAAGGTAGTATGCCTATATCTTCCACTCTGAATAACTACTAGGACCACATCAATGTGCAATGAGTCACCTATTGACTGTCCTACTAACCTATGTTCAAACTGTTTCATCATTAGGTTTATCTTTTTTTCTTTCTCCAAAATAATAGTGACACCTTCACCTCAAAATTTCCTTCCTTACATCACATCTTGTTATTTTTGTAATTCAGTTCTTAAGATTTTAAAGTATAAAAAAATTAGTTGTGTATCCTAAAGTAACTTTTCTAAGTCCCAATTAGTTTTAGCATACAAGGATGACCATTATTCCTAAAACTGAGAGAATTTGTAAGCATTAAGGTGATAAATAATGTAGATAAAGTTTTCTGAATCATCATTGAATAAATGTCAATTATTACTTCTATACCTCCCATTAATTCTGATGTACATTATAATGATACAGAATTAAACATAAAATAATACAAAATTAAACATATACATATATACATTATATGCACTATATATTGTATATAAACTTTATAGATTAAAAGACTGCAAGGAAAAACATTGAAATATCAGTGGTATTACTCTGTTTCTTATCAAATGAATAGATAATGGGGGTTTACATATTTTTTCATAGATTTTCATTTCTTTCAATCCATGGTACCATACAAACACATGTACATGAACACGTTGAACAAAATAAAATGTCCTGGCTTTGAAGACAGAAGAACCTCACATAAGTCAACAAATGTAGGTGGTCTCCAGAAGTTGAAGAAGGAAGCAGATCTCTCTTCATGTCTCTATAAAGGAACACAGATCACTTGCACTATAATTTTAGTTCTAAGAAATCTATGTCAGATTTCTACAGAACTGGAAGATAAGAATTTTATATTTTTTTTAAGTGATTATGTGGAAATTTATTACAGCAGTAAAAAAAAACCAGCACACTCATGCAAAGCTTTTCCTCTATCATGACCACAACATGTTCTCCTAAGTAATGCACATCCTTGGATCCATGGTGGTACCCACTGCCCCATATAATTGAGGTCTGCATTCCCAAGACAAAAGGAGAGTCCATTGTTTGGGTTGGGTTCTATATAAAAGCTAACGAGGAAAGCGTGGCTGTAAGAACTAATGTGAATTTCAACTTTTAACAAGGGAGATTTATCAGTTTTAGTTATCTTAACAGCTCAAATCTACACTTTCATCCAACTTAGTTTATCTTTTGGATAAAATATAAAGTAACTACAATAAGAACATCCCCCCAATAAAGTGATTCATTATGACTAAATACTTGGAAAAATTGTAGGATGAAATTATACAGGTCATAATTAAGAAGATCAGGATATGAATTATAACACTCGACTAGAATTGAGACTTTCATCAGATGTCCAAATATTATCCATGTCTAGTGAATTATTTTTATGTCAAATTGTATCCAGCTTTATTAAAGATATTTTCATAAACAATGATGGCATTTCAGGCAGACAAGGGCAGAATGTTAGCAGTCTGCAACAATTTACAGCTCCCTTTTATGATGGACTCTCAAAATCAGACAGCCGCTCTAAAATCAAAGGAAACCTTCACTGGATGCACATGGAAAATTCAGAGTGAGATTTTACATTTCACCACATTGTGTAAGAGCAGACTTTCAGAAAATGAAATGAAAATAGAATTATGAATCCAAAGAGCAAAAATCAGGATGGGAACCTCTGCTCTTTTGAGTGCCACCATTTTTATGCCACTAAAAATCTACAGATGAGGGGCAAAACCTAACAGATCTGTGGATGTAAGGGAGTTAAATGTATGCTGATGACAGAGAGGAACAGGAACACTTGAAGAATTAATTTGAGTTTTCCTACACCACAAAATGTTCATGCTGGACCAAGGATGTAGCTCAGTGGCACAGTGCCTGCCTGGGAAGCACAAGGTCCAAAGTTTGATTCCTGGTACCAAAAAACAAAGTGGTCATACCAAGGTGGTTTTGTACGTAAGTCAGGAGTTTCTCTTTCTAAGAGCCAAGAAGTCTCTCAAAAATAGCAGGAGAAGGTGCCCTCTCCTACATCCATCCCACTTTGTCACTTTCTATTAACATTGTGTACTCCCCCTAAAACAGGTGTGTTCTGTGCTAACAACAAAGCTCTAAGAAAAACAAATTTCTTCATTGTCATAAAACCTGATGAAAAGTAGTACTTCAAATTGTGCATAAACCAATGATACACAATTATCAAAAACTCTCACACTCGACTTGGGCTCTTCAGCACCTTTAGCTTTCTCTATCTGGTCTAAGAATCTCTTTTCCTACTGGGTCATTTCCATCTCATGGGCATCAGATTCACCCTTTCTCCCTCTTTGTACTTTGTCTTTTTTAGACTTGAACTCTGGCCTTTGAAAGAACATATTTAAGATACAACCTTTTTTAAAATCATCTCTGTGGTGTGTCTTTCACCTGTTGTAACCCTTTAGTATTTTGTTCAGACTTTCTTTTGGCATAGTGTCAACGGCAGGAGAACACAGGGTTGGGTATGGGAATACAGAAGTGCACAGGTTCTGTCACGAGATCTGAGTTCTTCACACTGGACTGTAGTTAGTTTCTTGACAGGTACTTTAGGTCAGTCAAGAGAGAGGAGAATGGAAAACATCTGATGACTTTATTACTTAGGGTTCTTTATTATTACTTAGAGTTCTTTATAGAAACAGAATCAATAGAGTACTGATGTAAGGAGAGAGAGAGAGAGAGAGAGAGAGAGAGAGAGAGAGAGAGAGAGAGAGAGAGAGAGAGAGAGAGAGAGAGAGAAAGAGAGAGAGAGAGAAGTGTGATTGAGAAGGCTTGCGGGGCTTGCGGGGTCTAAAATATTGTGGAAGAGGCCACAAACCAACCAGCTAGAGCTAGACTCAGGGAAAAGTTGCAGTTCAACTTCAAAGCCAGTCTTCCAAAAGCGAAGCAGCATGAATATGGCAGAAGATGTCTAAAACCTGGGAGGCCCTTTCAATTCTAGTTCAGCCTTCAAATGACTAGGTGATTTTGACCCTCATTATGAAGAGCATTACTGAAAGTTCAACAAATTTAAATGTAAATCTCATCTGAAAACATTCTCACAGAGACAACCACATGATGTTTGACCAACGATCTGGTTATAGTGTCTCAGCTCAGTTGATATGTAAAATTAACCATCACAGTGAATAGGAAATAGTTACTTAATTGGCCACTTGAGAACAAAGATAGTAACATATGTGGATAATCAGTATTTTTAATCTTTTCTTCAATTTATCTCTATCAATACTAATTTTTTATTATTTTTTATTCTCTTGAATGCTTTGATCAATCTTGCACTCTTACATCTGGTAATTTGAGCAACTTCATTGAAGATAACAATATTTAATGTAACAGCCCCTGTTAATTTCTATCATTTTGTTTTGAAATCTTGTATCACTTTTATTTTTTGCTTTTTTTGTTTATATTGTTTTGTTACTTTTTAAAATTCTCTTTTACATAAAAAGTATTCTAAGAACACTTTGAGAATTCATAAGGACTTTTTAAAGAAAGGGAGTAAAATCCATTAGCCAGCTTCGCATAACTTGAGATTAATTGCTTTGTTTCCAGTAACATACTCAAAGTGGTGCTATCAGTATTTTCAATCTTTGCTGTTTAGGTTATTTTATACCATTTCAATTCTTTTTTCAAGTGCTTTGTCCTTCTCGAGGCAGCTGAAAGTGCCCCAGTGAGCAACCCTGCCATTGATGCGGGTTCACAGTGAACTTCAGTTTCTTTTCATAACCTCATGCTTGCTTTCCACTTCAGTGAATGTGAAACAACTAATTTCTTCTGTTCAAACAGGTAAAAGTTAACATACTATTTATTTTCAATTAAATATTTTGAATTCTGAAATGCATACTATAAATTAAAATGAAATGGCGAATCAGTAAGTACTCACTCCTATATCATTTTCATTCATTTTAGGTCATTTTGTCCAACTTTTTGATGATCTTGCTCCTTTTAAGAGTCTAAAAATATTGAAAATAATGCTGCCTTCAATCAAGCATAAAGCAGTAATGGAGAGCAAGGCCAGGTCAGTCCCACTTCAGGCCCAATAGGTCCATTTCTTAGCCATGATTACCATGCATTTTGATCACCACGCATCAGAATGTGCCTTCTTCCCCCGACCATGTTGGGTATTATGAACAATATTACTTAGTACCAAAATCTTTATTTATTCACATACTCAAAAATTACATAATGGTGTCAATTTTGGGTATTAAAGCAAGGTATCAAGCTTTCTGATAACCAGTTTCCTTTGCTGCATGGTAAGGCATTGATTTCCCAGAATTAATAAAATGATTTAGGTAATAAAATTTGAGAATCATAGAAGATTCACATTCCAGTAGTAGAAGTAATTGATGAAGACATGATACTGAGCAGAAGACTAGTCAGTTCCCAAATCAGACTGGGACAGGTAATGTGAGCTTCCTAGATTTTAGGACTTAAACTGGAGCTACATAACTAGCCTTGCTAGGACTGCAGCTTTCCAACTGAGGGAACTTCTCAACTGTACATTCATGGGCATGTGTGTGTGTGTGTGTATTGTGTGTGTGTGTGTTTGTAATCCAATGTTTCTGTTTCTCTTGAGTAGTATAGTGAGGAAAATACTGTGCAATTTAAGTGACAAGATTATAGACGACAATCCCTAATATGTAAAAAGACTGTACACCAATGAGAGAAAGATCCATCAATATGGAAAAAAGAAACTGCAAGGAAGGAATCATAATAAACCAATAATAGAAAATGAAATATAAATACTTTAATCACATAAAAAATGCTCACTATTACTTATAAAATAAAATACAGGAGGATGCTTTTATATCTGTCAGATTTTTACAAACAATATTTGACATTACCTTATAATAAATAAATATATATATATTAGAATAAAGTGGAATGCATACACTATATTTTCTCTGTACTGATAATTTGACCATATCTTTATAGTACAAATATACATACCCTGTGCCTCAACGATTTTATATCCTGCAACTAGACAACATAAACTATACCCAGAAGAGGAATAGCTGGTTTAAATGGAACCTCTAGACCTAATTTGCGGAGAAATCTCCAAACGGCTCTCCACAGTGGTTGCACCAGTCTGCATTCCCACCAGCAGTGTAATAGAGTCCCTATTTCTCCACAGCCTCGCCAGCATCTGTTATTGGATGACTTTTTCATACTGGCCAGTCTTACTGGGGTGAGAT
>PVLD010015844.1:0-47080 GCA_004027595.1 Dinomys branickii
TGGATGGAGATTTTTCCCGACTCAGAAATCCCGCCGGCCGGTCGCTGTTGCTCCAGTTCGCGCAGCGCTGGCTGCGGGGGTGGGGTTCTGAGCGGGATCCCGGAGCGCTGCCCGGTTTGGCGCAGTTTGTCCCAGTAGCGCGTTCTCTGTCGGGTTCAGGAGCTGAAGCCGTTCTTCCCTCCACACTCGCTCTCTCGGCAGGTCGTCTTCTTCCCGGAAGTCCTTATTTCTGTCTTCATATTGCTATATTTCATTGTTTGGGTGGTAATCCTCTGGGAGGTTCTCTCTCTGCTGCCTACCCGGTCGCCATCTTCCCGGAAGTCTCTCTCGAAGCCTTTTGAAAGTGTGTGTCCAGCCTACCTTGTGCCTCTGTCTGCCAACTTAGCCCTGAAAGCAGGCCTTGGTTCCTTTAAAATCTATCTTCTATTTAATTAATCAAAATCAATCAATTTTATTTAAATTTGCAATTAATAAATTGCATTAAAGTATAATTTATATGCGGTGCAATGTTCCCTCTCCACATAGACAGCTGGGTGGGCTGTATTGACCTCTACCTTCCTGTGATGCCCCTGAAGGCCAGAAGGGATGGCTCCCACCTGCAGGCTGTAGCCACCCGCCACAAGGTGCTCAGTGCTTGTGCTATGTGCCTTGGGCAACCTGAAGTGTGTAACATATGAAGCTGTGTAGGTTTCCAAGATTTACGCAGTAAAACAAAGGAAAGTGCCCCTTGCCTGATGTTTGGGGTGATTCCATGGCCAGAGGTAATATTTGGAATCTAGTAAATGTGAGCATATCGCTTTGGTGCTAGAAATGGAACACAGGTCTTTGGCACGCTAGGCAAGGGCTGGCCCCTGAACCAAATCCCCAGCCCTTTTTCTTTTTTTACTTTGAGACAGGGTCTCTTCAAATTGTCCGTATACTCATAATGCTCTGCTTCCAGCTCCCAAGTAGCTGAGATTGTAGGTGTGCCCCACAACACGGAGCTTTTTAAAAATATTTATTTATTTCCTATACTGGGGATTGAACCCAGTACAGAATCCTTTGCACTGAGCTACAATCCCAGTCCTTTTTTCTTTTTTTCTTTTGAGATTCCTGATAAATCACAAAGTTGCCCAGGCTAGGTTCAAACTTGTGATCCTCCTGCCTCATTCTCCAGTGCTGGGATGATAGGCATGTGCACCACCATGCCTGGCTGCCTTTTGTTGGTCATTACGACCCATGGAACTTTTGAAGTGGCACCTCAGGTTTGTGCAATGTCTCCACCAGCCGGGGCTGGGGCAGGACTTTCCTTCCACCCTAGAAATTTCCTTTGGGCCCCTTCAGAGTCCCCTGAGCCCCATGCCTTCTCTCCCATGCTCCTCAGCCATGACCTGCACTTGGGTCCCTCCTTGATCCCCACAGTCCAATCTGTGCAATGGGGATGATACATCTGAGTTTGAAGTGGAGGCTGTGACATGGTATGTGACAAATCTGTGAAGCTCCAGCCCTGGGCTTAGCACCTGTGTGTGACCACCTGCTATGGTGGTCTCTGTGACTTTGTGGCTCTCACCCTGCCACCCAGCTCACCCTCCTTGGTGAGTTCCAGAAGATAGAAACAGGGACAATGGCACTCATGCTCCCTGGCCAGAGCGGGCCTAGGCACGCATCCTTGTCCCTGACATTATCTCCAGGCACCACAAGGATGAGCTTCTGGCCTTGGCTCCCACTGTGCCCCTGGGTCCCTCCCTCCTCTCCTGGGGCCCACAGTGCCTGGGGGGCCAGTGTCTGAGGTTCAGAGCAATGATGACATACAGGACTAGGAAGTGGGGTGCATGAGCCCCTCACTGCACCCATCACTGTGCTTCAGGCGCTCAGTGGATTCCAGAGACAAGGTCACTATGTGTGGCATGTGGACTGGGCAGAGACCAAACCGAGGCTTTGCCAGCTCCTAACCCTGACCCACAGTGGCCCTGTCCTCATCCACTCCCTGTCACCCACTCCCATCCCAACTGTGGTGAGGTGGGACAAGGCCAGGGTTGTACAAAGCTTCTTTGAAGTAGGGCATCTGATGGGGTCAGAACAAGTCAGAGCTGGGCCCAGAGGACCAAGGACCACACGGCAGAGGGACACAGAGTGAAGACTCTGTGGCTGACATGACCCTGGAGAGACAGCTCAGAGCTGGGGAGGCAGGGATGGCACCACCCAGGGGACAGCAAAGTGGCAGAAAGGATGGTGGAGTGGGGTGAGTCACCTATGGCCACCAACACAGGAACAACTGATCAGAGCAGGATTCCCAGGTGGATGCTGAAAACCTTGTGGTTGGTGGTGAACAGGACTCATAAAGGACGCCCCTCAGAGGACCCCTGACTACAGAGGGATGGGATCTCTTCCTTTGCAGAGGTGCTGCCTGGGAGATCCAACCCCTGACAGTGACCAAAGCTGCCTGGCCCATGATGGTCATGCTGACCTCCTGGTGCCTGTGACACAGGGCACTAGGGAGGACCCAGAACCTCTTCTGTAACCCTCTTGCATCTCTTGGGTGACAGGAATATCAGACAAACTCAAAGGGAGGGACTGCCTACGAACACCTTGGGAGTGGCCATTGTCAGGGACTGGGTGAGCAGATTGGTTTGTACACCTGTGGGCCACCAGTCATCAATGACAAGGACAATATGATGGCTCTTCGTCTTGGTTCATCCCTTTTATTGAATATAGTAATATTTATTCTTTTTACTTCTGAAGAGTTGTTCCATTGGAGGGAGTCAATGCTGATGTTTGCAGTCATGACAAAGTCATTATGGACACTTGGTCACTAGTCTTTGCATGGATACGCTCTTCTTTCTGTTGAGTAAATACCTAAAGATGGAATGGCTGGATTGCAAGTCTAGCTTGTAACCCGCTACACTGTTACGCAAAACAGTGGTTCTACTTCCTGTTCCTATCCTCAGTATACAAGAGTTACATTTCTTCCAACATTTTTGCCAACACTTGATATAGTTGATCTTTTTAATTGCACCATTCTAATCGGCATATAGTACTGTCCCTCTGTGGATTTCGCATTTCATAATGACTGACAATGTTGAGCATCTACCTGCAAGTTATTTGCCATCTACACATCTTTGGTGAAATATCCGCTCAAATATTCTGTTTTGAAATGTTTCTTACCATTTAGTGTTGAGAGTTCTCTGTGTAGCCTAACACAAGGTTTTTCCTTCTAAATCAGATATGTGATTAATAAATATTCTCTTCTAGCTAATGGCTTCTCATTTCACTCTCTTAATGTATCTTTCAAAAAGAAGCAATTTTAGTTTTTAAAAAGTCAATTTCTCAATATTTTCTTTTCTTTTGGGGACTCATGCCCCTGGCATCATATCCTTACCCAAACTTACAAAGATTTTGTCTTATATTTTCTTCTAAAGTTTTCTCATTTAGAGATCACTTTTAGTTCTATGACTCACCTTGAACTGACTCTTATACACAGCATGAGGATCAAAGTCTACTGATCAAAGTTTTCATGTATGTTTTGTGCACATGAGTGTCTAATCAGTTCCACTCCATTTGTTAGTAAAGGTCATTATATCTTCGATTTGCTCTTAAGTGACTCAACCTAGTGATAATAACAACAGCAAAATATCCTAGCGAGAATTAAAGCAAATGTAACAGTGTATCACTGTGGCGAATCTAAATGAATGGGTAACCATGATTAATGGCACTCTCGTGACTTTTCTGTCACCTTGCAGGGTGACCTGTTCTTTACTTCTTATGAGTCTGGTCACCTTCGAGGTGAGGTGACGTGTCTGAGGCCCAGCCCGTTGGGGATTCCGAGTGGTGGTGATGCAAGATGGCAGAAGGCAGGAGGCTCGGGCTCTCTGAGCTCAGCCTCTGCAGCCCCAGTGAGAGGGACTCTGACTTCCTCTGCCCAGCCACCGTGGGACCCAAACCACTCTTGCCCAGCACCTCCATGTAGGGAAGACAGTGCTTGCCAAAATGACTAGTTCAGATAGCTGGAAAGTCTCCTGGAGTCTGGCACCCTTCATTAAAATTAAAAGCAGGCCACTTTGTGACTCGGCTGCTGGGTGTGTCACTCTGTCTGTGGGAGAGATACTGAGCACCCCCCGCCCGCCTGCTGGGAACACAGTTACAGCCAGTGCCACGTGCCCCATGCAGCACATCCAGTACCCTGCATCCACGCCCGGCAGACTCCAGGACACCCGTGGCCAGGTCACCATCATGCATGGGCCCTGGCTCCCCTCCTTCCTTGGTCTTCCCACAGTCCTCTGAGCAATATCATTCCATGTATCAAAGGCTCAGAGAGGCACAGCCACTTCCCTGAGGTTGATCAGCCTGTGAGAGACAAGAGGGAGCAGGTCGCCTGGCTCCACGCTGCAGTGGTGGCTGCCTTGAGGGTGTGATCAGGGCCCTTATGGACACTAAGGCCACTTGCTGCCCTCTGCTCACCTGCTGTGTGCCTACTGCCCCCCCATCCCCAGTAGCGCCTTGGAGCTGTGTCCTGCCCATCTCCAGAGCTCGCCTTCAGGAAGAGCCACCCAACTATTTACCACAGACTCATTTAAGCTGTTTAATTTTTAATAATGTTGAAATTTCCATGTGAATAATTCAGGTAAATTATTTATTAACACACGGGATAAAGGGAGCAGGACAATTACCAGTAGACAGTGTTACCTGCGGTGTGAGCATGGTGGTGGCACCAGCTTTGCAGGACTCAGAAAGGGCAGCGTCCAAGGATCCCACCAGCTCACTGCTGGGGATCTGAGACCCTCAAGCTCCAGCCCGTTCTTCCATCCACATCGCCCTGCCATGGGATCCTGCAGCCTGGTAGCCCCTGTCCTCCCTCCTGTGTCCCTCCTGCCTACCTTCAATGGCTCCCATGACCCCATCACCTCAGCCCCCAGAATTCAGCCCCAGGGAACTTTTCTATTCAAAGACTTGTCACCCCTGTTAAGCCCCACAGCAGTGACTTCCCAGTGCTCATGTCCAGGGCCCCCTCCTGCGCACACCAAGTTCTGAGCCTCCTCTCTAAGGTCACCTGGGCCACCAGGCCAGTCCCACCTCCTGCCATCCCCAGCTGCCCCTAGGAATTCTGAGTCCCTATAGCTTCCGCTGTGGTTCTGAAGGTAAATTTGATCATGTTTCTGTCCTGCCAAAACCTGCTGTGGCTCCCCAGTGCTGCCCAAATGAAATCCAGGCTCCTTGCAGGGCCCCAGGCCCACCTGCTTTCCCCTCGGCCACTCAGCACCTGTGTCAGAGACCGCAGTTGTAAAATACCCCCTAGTTCTGGAGACAAGGTGCACAGAACATGTGAGTTATCTCGGTGACTGTAATCACAGTATAACAGTGTTTTGGATACATCAGGTTAAATAAAATATGTCTTAGTTTAAATAAAGTATATTTATTAACTTCACCTGCTTTCAATGTCTTTTAATGTGACTTCAGGAAAACTTAAAACCATGTCTGTGGCTCCCATGAAATTCCTGCAGACAGCGAGCACTGTTCCAGGTCCTCATGCGCCTTGCTTTTCTAACGCTTGCCCCCTTCACTGTCATATGGAGTATCTGGTCAGTGGGGGAGGGAGCACGTCTGTCTTGGTCTCTGCTGTAGGTTCAGCACACAATACTGTAGTGTGTCGGGCTGGGGATATAGCTCAGTGGAATAAGTGCCTGCCTAGCAAGCGCAGAGTCCTGAGTTCGATCCCCAGTACCGCAAAAAAAAAAAAAAAAAATACTGTAGTGTGTCATAGTGTGTCACCAGCACCTAGTAGGTGTGCAGTGCACAATGGGTAAATCTCAGTGCATGGTGCATGTATCCTCACACTCAGGTGTTACTCATAGTGAGGGGCATAAGCACATAGTGGGTGTGCAGCACACAGTGGGTACATCCTAAGCACACAGTAAGCATGAAACACAGGCAGGATTGGAGCGTGCTGGGTAAGATAGAGACAGAGAAGGGCGGGGCAGGGGTTTGGGGCTTGGGGAAGGACCAGGAACACTGGAGGGACCGCCTGGTGCCTCTTCCTGAGTCTGAGAGGAAACTGAGTTAGGGAACTACAAGGACTTGGCCCAGCCCAGGGGAACTTCCCAGAGGCTGGCTCAGCATGAGAGCCAAAAATCCTGGAAACAGGCCCCAAACACTGCACTGACCTCTCAGGAGGTCAGATAACAGGTGTCCCTGTTTATCAAACGTGGGTGGGTGGACCCGGCCTGACCTCCCAGCATCAGGGCCAGCAGCATCCTGTGCCAGGCGGTACCCACAGCCATCCCCACCCTTCCCTGCCAGCGCCCGTCTGCTTTAATTAGCAGCCTCCCAGCAGCTGGGCACGCCAGGTGGTTCTGTGCTAATTAAAGCAGTGGGAACTTCAGCCGGACAGCAGGGTCCTGGTAGGCAGGGTCTGGGGACCTCATGACAGCCCAAGGATCATTTCCGAGTTAAGCAGGAAGTAACCAGGCCAGTGATCTAGCAGGTGAGCCAGGGGCCTCTGGGCCCTCTGCCTTGGTGCCTTAAGAAAGCCTCATCCCCACCATGCCTCAGTTTCCTCTTTTATTCTGCAGAGAAACCAACCCCCCCCCCCGGGTTCGTTCTCTGCTCAGACCACTGAAACACCAGCCACAGAGCCAAGCAGTACTCACTTAACCTGCCTGATCCCCAGTGCCTCCCTACCCATGACCTCACAGGCTGGGAGGTGGGGACGAAGGCAAAGAGGTGCCCAGAATCTAGGGGGTCCTGGCTGCAACCTGCTGGCCTTTTATGTGGTTTTGGCCTTGCTGATCAGACTCTGAGGCAGAGCCAGCATCATGCACCATAGGGGATCCCAGACCATGATGAGCCCAACATGGTATCCTGCCAGGCTCAGATGCTGCCTCGTGTGAGAATATCCTGGGACATGTTTCCAGCACCCAGACCCAAGTGAAGCAAGAGAGGGGCTGGCCAGAGAGCTAGCATAGGCCCACCCTGCTGAGTGACACAGGGAGGTACCAGACAGGGGGGCGTCACTCTGTCTGTGACAGAACTCGAGGGTCTCAGATGCCCATTGCCACCTAAAACCCACACCAAGGACAGCGGCAGTGTAGCTGCAGTGACCGGCCCAGGAGGAGGTGGAAGCAATCTCAGCAGCTGGGCAGGTGAGGGCTTGTGCCTCCCAGCTCTCTGTGGGAACTGTCCCCATGACTGCAGCCCCGGGATAGCAGCTCCTGAAAACCCCCAGCCCGTTCCAGGTCTCAGGGAATCCACCAAATGCAGGGGCTGTCCCTGGACACCTGGGTTTGGGGGCTGGCTCACTCCTCACAGGCCATGGAGCCCTGTACTGGGGAACAGACACCCAACCCCTGTGCCCCAGCTCCCCCAGATGCCTCCTTCTCACCCATGGGTTGTGGATCTGTCCTGGAGATAGAGCTGGCACTCAGGTCAGATGAGTGCTCAGACCAGCTCAGCAAATGTGGCTGCACTCTACAAGGCCATTCCGGGGCCCAGCATCCTCTCATCTGGGGCTCAGTCCTCCAGGGCCTCAGTCCCATAACCCAGGAGGCACCCCTGTTGACAGCTGACCCCCAAAGAGGAGCAGACTGCAATCACAAGATGTCACCACTTCCATGCATCCTGGAGGCCCACCTGCCAGGGCAGAGGCAGTGGAAGCCAAACATCAGCCTCCTCCAGGGCGCATATCACACCTTCACTGTGGTGCACACTTGTAGTCTCATCTACGCCAGAGGCTGAAGCAGGAGGATCACAGGTGCAAAGCCAGCCAGGGCAACTGAAGGAGACCCTGTCTCAAAATAAAATTTCCAAAAAGGGGGTAGGGATGTGTAGCACAGTGACAGAGGACTTGCCTAGCGTGTGTGAGGCCCTTGGTTCCATCCCTGGCACAAGAGGAAAAGCAGAAGAGAGATGCTGCTGTGTTGCTGTGGAATGTCATCTTCTGTGTTTGATTTAATCATGGGCTGCTGATTTTTGCAAAGCAGGTCATGACCCTGGTCATTTTGTGAAAATGAATTGCCTGGGAAAATGGAAATTGTCACTTTATTATAGGATTAAAAAATTCAATTCCAATTGAATAATAATGGGAAATAAGGCAAACCCATGTCCTTCCTTCTCCCTCTTATTAATGAATTAGGATCCATGGGAGAGATAGGTTGGATTTCTAAACAGTATTCAGTTTGATTCCTCCCAGCCAGGGTGGCCTCACACAGCAGGGCATATCTAACTACATTCCTCGGGTTTCCATTGCTGTGATCAAATGCCTGAGAAAGCCAACTTAGAGGAGGAGATATTCATTTTGGCTCTTGGTTTCAGAGGTTCCAGTCCATGGTCAGCTAGTCCCAAGAGCATCAGGGAGGAAGGGAATGAGGGAGGAAAACTGCTCAATTCATGGCAGCCAAGAAGCACGGAGAACAAGGAAGGGCCAGAGAGAGAAAGGCAGCCAGGGACCAGGGATAGTCCCCACAACCACATCCCTAGAACCAACCCAGACACACTCAGAAGTGTGACTGCTAAGTCTCCGAGGTGTCTCTCAAACCAATTTCACTGACCACCCAGACTAACCCTCACACTAGCCTGAGGCCTGCTTCTTCCTGCCCACCTCCCTCTTAGCCCTGCAAGGCCTGAAAGATCTTCCTGCCAGGGTCGCCTCTGCCTTCTTCCCTCTCCCTGTGCACAGCTTGATAAACCCAACCTCCATAACCCTGGCTGCTCCTGCTCTGAAAGGCAGCCCCTCGCAGGCCAGTGGATCCTTCCAGCAAGGGCATGCGGACCAGCTCATGGGACATCCCTGTGTGTGTGTCTCTGTCCCAGGCCACACTCGGGCTCTGTGGTCAGACGCACAGCCTCCCACATGCCCACTCCATCCCACAGATCTGGACATGGGGGCAGGGGTGCTGCAAGCTCATTTCCATGTGGGGAGCAGCAGGTAGACACACAGTCAGCCCTACACATCTGAGGGTTCTGGATCCAGAATTCGACCAAGCACACAGAGAAAACACTGGGATGAGGGGGGATTGCATCTGTACCAAATGAGGGCAGGCTGTTATTCCCTGAGTGAGATAGAATGGCAAGTATTTAACACAGCATTTGCATTGTGTCTGGCACCACCACTCAGCTAGAGAAGACAAGGAGCACAGAAGTTCTCTGCAGACAGGATGCCACGTTACACAAGGGGTCTGAGCATCCCTGGGGTTTTGTATCCAAAGGGTCCTGGACTCTACCTCATGCGATGCCGAGAGACAACAATGTGTGTACAAATACACACAGAGAGTGCATGTGTGATAAAATTGCAGAACATAAAATCTTTCATTTCTTTTCAGTGCTATGAATGGAACACAGGGCCTTATGCATGCTGGGCAAGCGTGCAGTTACTGAGCTATAACCCCAGCTCCCAAATCTACCACCCTAATCACTTTTAGGTATGTGGGTCATCGGGCACTGAGTGTACTCATGTGGCTGTTCAGTCTTCGCCACCATTTGCCTACAGAACCTTCCTCCCTTCCCAAGCAGAAACGCTGTCTCCACTGAGCACTGTCCCCCATGCTAACAGTTAATATCTACCTCTTAACCCATTGTGCCGGTGGACAGGGGCCTCCCTGAGGCCCCTAGTGTATCAGCTCGAGCTCCCAAAGAACCCATTATGAGAACCTTTATTTCAAGTCTCCAGAAAATACATTTTTGTTGTTTAAGCCACCCAATTTATGGTCCTGTTTCAGCAGCCCCACCAAACAAATCTGGCCTTCAAAGCAAAAAGGATTTGGACTTGGGAGACGTGGGCTGATGGAACATTTGGAAAAGCAAGGAAGGGTCTTGAGACCGGACTGTCAGGCTCCTGGGACACTGAGGGGACACTGAGGTAAAAACATGAGAGAAACTAAAGCCACCCCAACTCCAAGCTTGCAGGAGGAGTCCCCACAGAGGCCATCGTTGGGGAAATGCTGAGTCCTGGTGATAGAGGCTGGGGAGGGCTCATGGGAGCCACATGCACAGCTAGGCCTAGGGTGGAAGGAGACACAGTGCATCCCAGTCAGTGGTCCTCAGGGGAAGGTTGCAGGGCGGAGTGAAATGGCCATTCCATGGGACCAAGTGACACCGCATTGGTGACCAGCAGGATCCCCCTGAATGCAGCCCAGCTTCCCAGGTGTCTGTTGGTGTGGACAGTGCACGGACAAGGTAGTTTGACCTGGGCCTGGGAGGATGAGTTGGGCCAGGAACAATGGGCAGATCCACAGGGGATGGAAGGCCCTGCACAGGTAAAAACCACTGTGGAAAGGTGGGGAGTGGGCTGGGCTGGCCCAGGTTGGTCCCCGCCCTACTGGGATCCAGGCAGGGGAGCGAGGGGTCTGGACGGGACCACTGCTGCCCTGCACATCTTTCTGAGATGCAAGTGTGTGCTGACCCGCAGGGTCAGGATGGTCACACTCATGGTGTACCTAAGGCCCCAGGAAGAGAGGAAGTGTGCAAGGACCGTGGGGTCCCACGCCAAAGGCCCTGCTCACAGTGGACCTAACACTGGCCGAGAAAGGTAACAGTGACCTCAGAGTGCCGTTTGCTCTCTGATCACCCCCATGACCTCTGACTCTCTCATGGCCCTGCCAGCCAGGGGTCAGTGTTTGCTAAGGCGTCCCGGCCAGACCAAGCACTGCCCACTGGGGCAGCCAAGCGGCAGTCTTCTGTGCACAGGACGTGGGCCTTGTCATTGTCTTCCTAGGCGAGGGACCCATAGGACCCAGTGCACAGCAGTCAGGGCTGCTGCAGAGGGCAGAACAAGATCACTGCAGGAGAACGTGAGGAACAGGCAGGCCTGTGGCTGGGGAGGCCCACGTCTCACTTCCCAGGCTCGCTGCACAGATCATACTCTTCCCCTCTCCCGACAGCGTCCTGCGGACCTGGCTCATACCCTACCCTCAGTCTCCCAGCTAGCCCCAGGCAGGCTGATCCCTTCCTCAGCAATTCCTCAGCTACAGGATAGATCTCCAACCCTTCCAAGACTGATGTGGTCCCCAGTGGGTCCTGCCTGGCTGTCACTGAGTCACCCTCTCCTGCCAAGGAGCAGGTATCAGTCTGTGCTGGACCCAGTGGATGCCAACTCACTGACCTTTACCTGGGGGCAACAGCAGAGGGATGGAGGAGGACAGGGACCTATGGCCGCTAAGCAGCAGGATGGCCTGGTCCCACCAGCCTGTGCCTGTGTAAGGCCCGGCAACAGGTCCTACTGTGAACCCCAGGGCTGCCCTATCCCGCAACACAGAGCATGAGGAACATGATCCTCAAGTGAAGAAGGTGACCCTAGAAGTGCAAATGCTAAGTCCAAAGGGAGGCCAAGTTCCAGGAATCTGTCACTGCCCATCTGGCAGGCCAGGGTCAACGCGACCAGCCGTTCACTGCTGTGAGCCCTGCAGGTCCACAGCCCAGGCAGGGCACAGAGGGGCCCTATCTATGTGACACTATGTGAGACCTCAGCTAGAAGCCGGGCAGCTGGGAGATGACCCCAGGAGGCTTCCCTCACTCCAGGGGCATCAGGGGCCTCACCAGGCCTATTGTTACAGGAAGCCACTTCTGACCTGGGCGTCCCTCCCAGGGATCGGGAAGTGCACACTGACCCCATCCTCCGTGGGAAGGAACTAAAGTCACACAGTGGAAAGAACATTTGAGTCAGGGGATGGTGTTGCAGCTGCAGGACGGGCCTGCTACTTGGCAGGGCTTGGGAGGGTGAGTGACAAGTGGTAGGCCCAAGAGAAGGGTACCCTAGATGGGGGACATGTAAGTGCAAAGGCCCTGGGGTTGGCATGTTTCAGAAGCCTTGCAGGAATTCTGAGGGTTTAGGGCAGGCAGTGTCCATCAAAGGACAGCGGTATCCTCATGACTTCTGTCCTGATTGCAGGGATCTCCTGGGCTCCACATACACTGGGCTCGGCTCTAGATCCTGGAGTACTGAGGAAAGGAGACCTGGTGCCAGAGTCCAGAGAGACAGAAACACAAAGGCCAGCCAGCTGTGCTCACTGGGCTGCAGGCACAGGACTGGGCTCTGGGCTCACACACAGACACGCCCAGCCTATGAGCTGTACACTTGGAAAACAGCAGCACCCTGAACCTCATGCCACACCAGGAGCACTGTAAATTCCATGAGCTGGATGTGAATCTGTCCTCCCCATCACCCTGATTCACAGAAGCCGAGGATGAAACACTAGAAGAGAAGGGACAGCCAGCCGTCAGAGCAAGCCCTGTGCAACCAGGTTGTCTGGCTCCAAGCTCCTGCACCTGCTCTGCCTTGAGAGGCAGCCACCCCCACCCAGCAGGCAGTGAGATCGCCCCATGTCTGTTGCCCTACCCAGCAGCCTCCAGGGCTCCTAAGTTCAGCACTGCCATCAGCCAAATGAAGCGCACCCCAGGGACCCTAGCAGGGTAAACAAGCCTTGGTGGCCCCTCAGGAGCTGAGCAATCTGGGGAGCCCTGCCTTCCCCTCTCCCCGACCTGCCGGTGGTGACCTGGGACCTGGCGGGAGCTCCTCACGTGTCCTGCGCCCTTCAGGCTGTGCTGCTCTTCTCTCCCAGACACCAGGACTTCGGGAGCACGGAGCCCTCGCTGTGTCCCCTCGTGAACCCAGGAAGCCCCACCCACCCTACAGGCCTGGGCCCTCCCTCCTGAGCCTCCTCTTGTAACCTCCCCTCCCAGGAAGGCTCCACAACAGGACCCCTGGTCCCTTCATCCTTGATCCCACCTTATTATAGAGAAACCAAGGGCCAGCGGTCCAAGCCACAACCCAGCAAAACCGGGAAACAGACCCAGGGTACGCAGTGTGGGACACGGGCCACCTGCAGCAGATGCCACCGCACCCCACCCAAACCCACGTGGCCTGTTTTCATTCAGCTTCCTTGTTAATTGCACAAGTGACGCCCGCACACATCTGGAGTGAGTTTTTAAACAAGCCCCAGACACCACATCATCTCACTCATAAATACTTCAGTATACAAATGGGGCTTTAGACAATTTGCTGTTTCAGTGGCACTGGTTTCGCCAGTGACGAGCAGCACACACCCTCTCCCGGCCTTGCTCCTGCCCTCACCACTGGCCCACACGGCCACGCAGCTCTGTGGCTGGCTGTGCTGCGCTTGGATTTCCACGGTGCTGAGCTCCTGTGCAGACCCCACTCTGCACCTCCCCCTTTCTCTCTAAGTTCCAGGCAGAACTGCTCCCCAGAGCTGTCCAGGGGCTGCTGCCCCGGCTGTGGCCCTGTGAGGGACAGTGGTCTTGAAGCCCTCCTTCCCCATCGGGCCTTGCCTGAACCCACAAGGCTCTTCCCACCAGGCTCCAGCTCTGTGCAGGTTGTCCTTGCACAGAAAGGCAAGAGTGTCCTGCAGGGCCCAGAGCAGCGGCTCTGCAAGAATCCAGGGGCAGTGGCAGGAGACTTCTGTCCACCTCTGGGTGTGGACTGACCAGGTCTTGTTCCTGTTGCCCTTCCCTGGACCTGCCCTCCCCCAAAGGCAGCTTTCAAATCCAAGCAGAAAACCCAGTCTGCATCTTCCCCAACCTGCCCCTTTCCTGGGACCCAAGACACAGAGCATCTGTGGAAAGCTGGGGTGAACACAGAGCCCTGCAGACTAGTGCTGATGGCCAGGGCCTCCCTACTGCAGCTGCCTCACCTTTTCCCCTCCTGCCAACACCCTTCAAAGCCACCACCCCTGTGGCCCTGTAACACCTGCTAGCGCTGGCCCCATTTCACAGATGAAGAAACTGAAGCTGGATACACTCCAGCCAGAGCCTCTCACCAGCACAGCTAAGCTAGGGGGCCTTGGCCCATCCCATCCCCAGGCAGAAGTCAGGTTACCTGTCTCCCCATGCACTGCCCTCCCAGGGTTCCAGGGGCAGGCAGATGGGGGAAAACCCAACTAGGTAAGAAACCCAGGGCAGGTGGCAGATGGCACAGACCCTCCCCGGAGACCCCAGGGGTGGAGGCAGGGGTAGCACAGGTGCAGGGTGGGCGGGGCTGGGGATCAGCCCACGGGGAGGAGGGTTGAGCCGGGTGCCCCATGCTGATGGCAGTGGGAGGTACAATTCGAAAACAGGCTCTGCAAGCCCTGCTCACTAGGACACTCCGACCATGGTCCCCACCCAGCTGACAGGGAGCTCGCTGCCCCCAGAGGCAGACACAGAGTCTGGGCGTCTGGAAGACAGAAAACGCGCTTTTACTTTGAACAGATTCTGGATCCCTATCACAGTTCCTCCTAGCCCACCTCCAGGGACCGACATTAACCTCTGAAACTACGCACACTGCCCGCACTGATTTAGCGGACATTTATTGAGCGCCTACTATGTGCTGGAGACTGCAGTTAGTGCTGGAGCCACAGCCTTGAGTGAAGGAGGCTCCTAGATACGAGGCACTGAGGAAGGGGCACGCTCCCAGCCCGACCGCCCGGGAATCCGCGCAGGAAGAGGGGCGAGCTCTGGTTCAGCGCCCTCGTGTGGCAGACCTCTGGCATTCTTATGACAGCCTGATTGGGGGATTGTTACTTGTTTTGGTTTGCTTTTTTGTTTTTTGAGACAGGGCCTCACCATGTAGTCCAAACTGGCCTTGAACTCGCTATGTAGCCCAGGCTGGCCTTGAACTCGCAGCGATCCTCCTGCCTCAGCCTCCCAAGTGCTGGGATTACAGGCATGCACCACCACCACCCTGAGGGGGGTTACTATTATTCTCAGGTTACAGAGGAGGGGAAGGAGGGTTCTATGCCAGGCACCAGGTGACTGTGATGGGCCAGGCCTCACTGACCATATGCTGGATCTAGGGGCGATCACGTGACCCATTTCAGGACAGTGACAGTGGTCAATGAGAGTGCAGTAGGGATCAGCTTCTGCTGGACTCAGCTCTGGCTGGAAGCCTCGGCAGTCACCAGGAGGTGTGTGTGTGTTGGGGGGGTGCTATTAAAGACGCCATCATGGAACACATCAGAACTGAGAGATGCAGAGAAACTTGGACTCATAGGCACTCCAGCTCGAGCTATTCTGAGGCTAGCTCCCCTTGAATTTTCACAGAAGTGAGGCAGTTTCCTTCCTGTGCTTAAACCTGTTTGACTTAAACTTTTGGTTACCAGCAACCTGCAGAACCCCAAGCGTGAAGGGTTTATGCTTTCCTGAGTGCAGAAGCAGGTGTGTGGCAGGGGTGGAGAGGAGGCACTAACATTTATCCAGGCCTGAGAGTGCACTGAGTGAGAATCAACCTGCTGGGGTAGATGAAACAAATAGGTTTGACGCTCTGTCGGGAAGACACTCTTGAGCCAGGCCTAGAGGCGGCTCATGTCACTCCTTCCCATGCCTTGTTGGCCACAACTGAGTCCATTTCTGCTTCCCTGCAAGACAGGCTGGAAACTGTGGCCTCGTCGGGCACCCAGGAAGCAATGAGCAAGCTGCAGTGTTTTTCCAAGGCTCATGTGGGGACCCTGAAGGTCACATCGACAAGACAGGGTGGGAAACCAGTTTCTTGCACAGCTCACTTCCTCACCCTCAGAGCCTCCCCACTGGGCCCTTTCTGGGCAGGGTGATGCCTGGGAGCCGGGGAGAGGCTAGCCCTTCCAGTCTGTCACCAGGAGACACACAGGTATCCTGGAGCTAGACCCCATTGTGTAAGGTTTCCATGTGTGCGTGTTATATTTAAGGGTCTCTGTTGCTCTGACTATTCATGGTGTTGATTTGGGCAAGGTGGGGGACTTAAAGGGTTTTACAATGGCAAGGTAGTATGACTTTCTTTAGAACCCAGATGAGAAGGACACCTTTCTCCTCCACACTAGTGTCCTCATGGGACAGTGGCTGTGGTCTCCTTCCTGTCCAGAGCTTTTGACTGGGTCCTTGGCTTGTTTACTTGGTCTTTCTCTGTGCCCAGGTGGCCCGTGAATCCCACCCCCAAGGGCAGGGACCATGCCCAGCACACATTCACAGCTCAGGAAGTGTTCATCGAATGTGGTTAAATGAGGCTGCAGGTTGTCACACACCCCTAGACAGGCGGGTCACCAGACTGCCGTGGCAGAGACTGTGGCAGCCAAGCACTGATTGCCTGGCTCCCCAGATCTGCTCAGTCTATAGCTTCCTCCTGACCCTCCAGAACCCTGACTTTTGGACAATCGTGGGCACACAGCTGGCAGTGTAAGAACATGCCAACAATACTGCCTGTCTACCAGGCAGCAGCGCTCCGCCCTGGCCGGGGTAGTGGTGCACATCTGTAATCCCAGCATTTGGGAGACTGAGGCAGGGGGACTGCCATGAATTCAAGACCAGCCTGGGCTATAGGTTACATAGTGAGTTCAAGGCCAGCATGAACTATACCTCAAGACCCTGTTTCAGAAAGAGAGAGAGAGAGAGAGAGGAAGGAAGGAGGAAGGAAGGAAGGAAGGAAGGAAGGAAGGAGGAAGGAAGGAAGGAAGGAGGAAGGAAGAAGGAAGGAAGAAGGAAGGAAGGAAGGAGGAAGGAAGGAAGGAAGGAAGAAGGAAGGAAGGAAGGAAGGAAGGAAGGAAGGAAGGAAGGGAGGGAGGGAGGGAGCAAAAGTTCCGCCCTGCACTGGGGACAGCAACAACGTCTATGCTGAGGGACTTCCGTGAGGGGCTGCTGTGCAGGGCACCACAGATCAGAACAGCACGCACGCCCTCACTCGGGCCCTCGGTTACATCAACAGCGGCCCCTCCACCATGGGACCGTGCCATGTGACACGGTCCTTGAAACTGATACCGCGGGGGGGACCTGGATGGTATGTTTATTGTTGAGTGAAGACGGCAGGATACAAAGTGGCAAGTGAGGTAGATTATGATGTTGTAATTCTCTTTTGCTGGGTGGTGCCGGGTACTGAGCCAAGGCCTTAGCACTGAGTGACAATCCCACCCCTTTTTAGTTTTTAGTTTGAGACAGAGTCTTGCTAAATTCTCCAGGCTGGACGGCATCTTGGCCTCTGCCCCCTAGAGTGGAGGGAGGGTTACAGGCCTGTGCCACCGGCCACCACGCCTGGCTAAGCCCGTGTTCTTTTAAGTTACTAAGTGTGGGGTCATTTGTTACAGAGCCTCGGGAGCCAGGGCACGAAGTTTACCCAGAAAGCATGCTTGCACCTCCCAGCAACAGGGTGGAGATGAGAGAGAACAGTAGTCAGTGTGGCCATTGCGGGACAAAGGGGTGGCCTGAGGGAGGGTGCGGGAAGTGTGCCTGAGGCCCAGTGGGTATGGTCCAGGAGCAAAAGGAAGGGGCAGGGAGGGAGCTGGAAAGAGGCTATCATGCGGGCAAGGGGTTCTCTCCCCTCCCTTCCCTTCCCCTCCCCTCCCCTCCTCTCCCCTCCTCTCCTCTCCTTTCCAAGGTCCAGCTGGGCATTGAGGCAACTGAGCCTCAGACCCCACCAAGGAGCCAGGCGTGGTGTTGTATACCTATGGTCCCGGCATTCTGGGAGGCTGAGGTAGGAGGATCCCTTGTCTCAAAAATCAAAAATCAAAAAAGCCAGATGTAGCTCTGCAGGAAGGCCCTGGCTTCAGTCTCCAGTACCACACACACAAAAAGGCACCATCAAGGCCTGCGTGCCGTGCCAAGCTATCCTGGCCTCCTGTGTTATGTCTTCACAGAGTCCTCATCCCCTGCTAAAGCGGAAGCTTCAGAAGGGCTGAGACTCACAGGGCACAGTGTTCTGAGCTCTCCCAAACCAGGGGGACTTGTGGGGCGAGCCGGGCAATGGGCCACCCCTGAGAACTGAGCAGGAAGGAGGTAGAACACAGAACCCATGAGTTCTGGAGGAGCCAGGGGATGGCTGGGGCCTCGGCCATGGGACAGACCCACAGGAGGCCGAAGCCTGCCAAGAAGAGCCCTGGCAGGCGCAGGGTCCAGGCTGTGCCCCCAGGTCCCCCGTATGCCTGGCCCCAGCAGCAGAAGCCTCATTTGTGAGGTTCCAAGTGGGCAGGGACTCCTTATTCCTTCCCCAGCTTCCCTGGGCAGCAGAGGAGGCTGGGATCAGATCTGGGGGCTGCTCTTACCTTGCAGCCTGGGTGCGGGGTCAGGGTTGCTGAGGGGACTATCCAGGTATTAATGAGTTGGCTCCAGGTGCAAATAGCACTTTAATAGGTGTTATTTAACGGACCAGGCACCTCCATCGGGTCCAGGCCTGCCAGGCCTCCTGCTGGGTGTGGATGAGTCATTAGGGTGCACAGGCCCTCTCCCCCAATGCTTTGATGAAGTGTCAGCCATCACCAATTTAGTATTTAAGAACACAGAAGTAAGCATATAGTACATTTTGGGTATGCACCACATCCGAAAGGCAACACCCCTACTCCTACCTCCTTGCGGTCCCCCCTCCCCAGGTCTTAGGCCCTGGGACTTCCTGGGAGCCACAGCAAAGCGGAGACCAGGCTGATAATGGGCTGTGTGTGCAGCAGGGAGAGGGAGGGACACCAAGGCCCCAGGGAGGGGACAGACACAGGAGGGCCACCCCAGGGTGGGGGGCACCCCAGACCCCTGACTGCGGTTTCCCCTGACTGCGGTTTCCCTCTCGGCCCACATTTCCAGCTTCTAAACATCCTTTGCGAACGGTCCCCAAGGAAATGTGAGCGCAGTGAGGGAGGAGACCCCACACGGCCCCACCCCGCCCCCCAGTGGCCAACAACAGACACACCCTGAGTTAAGGGGGACCTCCGGTGCTGGGAGCCACTGCGGTACTCCGTGTGGCGCAGAAAGAGGCAAGGCCAGGGCGCTCCTCAAAGCCTCCACCTGCTCCTCCCCCGCCGTGTGCCTCTGGCAGGCAGGAGCCCTACATGCTTCTTTTCTTCTGGCAGCTGCCCCCCACCCCCAAAGCCACTCCAAGAAAATTTTTTTCTATTTACAAAAGTAATAAACAGGGAGGCTGGCAAAGAGGAGGGAGAAGATATGTCAGGCAAAAAAACAGCATCAAAAAAGTGGAGGCCACTGGGCGTGGTGGCATACGCCTGTAATCCCAGCACTAGGGAGGCTGAGGCAGGAGGGGACTGTTGGGAGCTCGAGGCCAACCTGGGCTGCATAAGTGAGCTCAAGGCCGGCCTGGACTGCGTAGCGAGACCCTGTCTCACAAAGACAAACAAAAGGAATGGCAAGTGGAGGCCAAAGCTGGACATGGTGGTGCGTTCCTGTAATCTCAGCATTCTAGAAGGCTGAGGCAGGAGGGTCTTAAATTCATACCCAACCTGGGTATCAGGTCATGGAATCTGAGTCAGAAAGCCATGAAAGAGGGCAGAGACAGTCACAGGAATCACAAGAACCGTCTGCCAGGAGCCTTCTGGGAAGTCAACCAACTTGGAGCTCCAGGCCACAGGTGCCGTTACCCCAGCCACTTGAGCGGGAGGAGCCTCGTGCAGTATATGTTCATGGTGTAGTGTTCTTGCTTGTGTACATCCAGGAAGGTTCCACTTGCACCATCCACAGAGGCAGCAAACAAGGAGTGACTCAAACACCCAGCACAAGAAAGCACCGTTGCACTAAAGTGCTACACAGCAAGGAAAAAGGATAGCTCAACAACATGCACATGAATCTCACAGACCTGATGTCCCCAGAAAGGGGCCAGAGCCATCTTGGGATTCCACATATAGCCATCCTAGCACAGTCTATTTCACTGTTGGGGACAAGTGCAGATGTTTCTGACGTGATGGTAAGGGCTGGAATTAGAGCCGGGTGACCCCAGCCCCAGCCCCTCCCAGATTCCAGTCTCCTCCCTGGGCCTACCCTGGAGAAAATATGGACGGGGCTCTGCTCTGCCCAGGCCTCTGCCTTTGGCCCTCTCCTCCCAGCCCAGTGGGGATGTTCTCCACCCATCTCCTGCCTCACGAACACTCCAAAATGCCCCTCATGCACCCCCCATCCCAGCTGGTCCAGCTGCTGCAGCCTGAGGGCCCCATCCAGGCCTCTGCTGGACTCTAGGTCCTGCTGAGGCAGAGCAGGGCTCTAGGAGCCTTGAATCAACCCTTTTCCATCCTCGACCTGCAGTTCCAGGACTAGAAGCTCACAGGGCCACAGCTGCCACACAGGAGCTAAAGCCTGAGGAAAAGTAGTGACCCCGGGTTCTTGTGGCATTTTGATACCCTGCTTGTGTAACACTGGACTCGTGCACTGATGACTTGATGGGGGAGGCGTGAATCCCCGGCACCCTGCCAGACCTTGCCTTCCTGAGGCACCTGCTGACCTAGCACCGCTGGGGCCGAGACCGAGTGACGGACATGGGCACACACTGGTTCTGAGGGACAGCTGAGCCCAGATGGCCTGGCACCCACCACCAGGTGGGGCACAGGCAGCAGCTTCTTCCAACGAGCTCTCTTTCTCCTTTCCCCTCTTGCCCTGCCTCTCTCCATCTCCCCTGCCCACATCTCTCCATCTCTCCTCCCCGTCCTCACCTCTGACGCGTGCAGAGAACCCCTAGGGCTCACACAGAGTTGCACCCACAAAGTGCACCAGTGCCCTCCTGTTCCTTCTAAGGCCAGAGCATCCTGGGCCCAAGCTCCACCTGCCCAGAGCAAGTATTTGGTTTCCTTTTACAGGCAAGGAAACTGGGATTCTATGGGGCATGCTGACTCCAGGAGTTGGAGAAGGCAGGCAACACCCAGTCATCCTGGGGCCTCCATGTTCGTGGACCTCAGGCCTGGGCGTGGTCTTGGTTACTTTTCTCTCATTGCTGAGACAAAATACCCAACACCCAAAATGAAGGAAGGAAAGGTTTATTTAGCTTACAGTTTGTGGAGGTTTCAGTCCACACTTGGCTGGTTCTGAGGCAGAGTGGCACATGGCAGAGGGCAAACGTTTATGGCGGCAGAACACAGCAAAAACAACCAAAGCAAAAGGGAGGAATGGCAGCAAGCAGCCTCCTTCCCTCCCTTACACTGTAAATAGGCTACCCCCACCCAGGGGGCATGTAGCACTCACAGAATCTCCATGCCCTCCTCTTCCACAAGCTCAGGATGTATGCAAAGTAAGCACCCTGGCTTCCTGCTGAGTCACTCAGCCAAACCTCTAGACTCCCCAAGTTGACACAATGTATCAACCATAACAGGCGTGCAGACCCACGAATCCTGGGTGGCTGTGGCATCTTGGCCCTGATCCCCAGAAGAGCCCTTGCTACTGGGAGGTAAGGGCCTGGGTGGGAATAGGGGTGCTGCTACAGAGCCAGGCACTGCTAGGACACAGAGGGATGGGTTCCCCTATCCCCAGCCCAGAAACACCCTGCAAGGTTTCCATAGCTATAGGCCTGGCTCCTGTCTACCCAGCCCAGCCTACACTACCTATGAGAACAATCATGCTCAGGACCTTTCTTGGACTGAAGGGGAACCCCAGGGCCCCTGCCCATGAACAGAAGGGGAGCCAGCAAGGTGGGGCAACACTCCAACCAGGACCTCCACATGCACCCCTCCTGCTTAGGCTGTGGGGAACCCCACTGTCCTCTTCCTTGGTTCCAGCCCAGACCTGGACTTGTGACAAGGCAGGCTGCTATGCTGAGCTACATAATTGGGCTTTGGGGGTCCCCCACACAGACCTTGACGAACAAGTTGCTGACCTGCCACTGTGCAACCTCTAAGTGTGCACAGCCTGGGGCAGACCCCCCCATTTGCCATGGGGCAGGTAACCCAGGAAGAAATGGTCGGGGCGTTACCACCAGGCCCTGCAGCCTGGACCAGTGAACCAGGCTGGAGACCCACCAACCCTGGACAGCAAGGCATGGTGTGCAAGGTGTTGGGGAGGGAGCAGACCCACCCACAATGGGAGTCCCACCTTGACACTGAGCTAGAGGGGTGCTCTGGTCCCACCCCATTGGCTTTCCTCAAGGACCTGCCTGGGTGGAAGATTCCCACATCTGAGCTTTCTTCTCCCACGGAGAGACAGCTCCTCCTTTGGGTCCGGGAGCCACATCTCAGGCACATGTGCCTTCCAGGGCCCTGTCAGGAGTTTGACCCCATGCTGACCAGGCTCTGGGCTACATTAGGGTTCCTTCTCCTGCCTCCAGAGCCTCCCCAGATCACACTTCCAGCTCCATCCCTGGAGAATTGGTCCCCAAGCGCCCATTGCCAGGCAACCACCCAGTGCAACTGAGCAGGGTCTAGGCTGTGTTTCCACTGTGCCCGTGCCTCTGTAGCCTGGACTGCTGACTGCTCCAACCTCCCAAAATCCAAGCAGTGGGACATGAGCGCAGGGGTCCTTACCCTGGCAGCAGGGATGTCTGGGCAGAGAGCACCCCAACCCGCAGCAGTGCTGGGCACCCAGAGATGCCTCAGGAGACCTCCAGGCCTGGCAGTCCTCTCCAGAGGACACACAGGTGGCTTCCCCATGGTAACAGGGGTACCAGGTAACATGTTACCTTCCTCCTTGGTAACAGGACAGCGTTTGGCACACCATCGAGTGGCCTGTGGCCCCGTCCCATGTCCAGGGCCTGGGCCTCAGCAGCTGTGGAAGCCCATGTCTGGAACACTGTACAAATGGCCTCAGCTGCCTTTGCGGCAAAATTGGTTGCAAAGAGCAATTAGCACTTCATTAATAATCAATGAGGTGCCAATTTACACATCGCCCGGGAACAAATTGCAGATGCTGTTTGGCTACGACAGGGAGGGCCCTGGTGCCAGCTGGGAGTGGAGAGCTTTACACACGAGATAGGAGAGGCAGCTGGGGCAGGAAGGCATTCCAGAGGAGCAGGCACCTGTGAATGCATGGGGTCTCACCTGTGCAGGCTGCTCTGCAAGAATGAGTGCATTCTCACCTGTGCAGCCGTCTGTGAGTGAGCATGTTCTCACCTGTGCAGCCACCTGTGAGTGAGAATCTCACCTGTGAAACAACCCGTGAGTGAGTGACAATCTTCTCACCTGTGCAGCCGCCTGAGAGTGAATGAGAATCTTCCCACCTATGCAGCCCCCGTGAGTGAGTGTGTTCTCACCTGTGCAGGCCCCTGTGGGTGAGCATGTTCTTACCTGTACAGCCCCCTATGAGTGAGATCATCTCACCTGTGCAGTCACCTGTGAGTGAATGAGAATCCTCTCACCTGTGCAGACACCTGTGAGTGAGTGTAGCGTGTTCTCGCCTGTCCAGCTGCCTGTGAGTGAGTATCTTCGCACCTGTGCAGTCCCCTGTGAGTAAGAATGTTCTCACCTGTGCAGCAGCCTGTGAGTGAATGAGAATCCTCTCACCTCTGCGGGCACCTGTGAGTGAGAATCTTCGCACCTGTGCAGCCACATATGAGTGAGTGACAATCTTCTCACCTGTGCAGCCGCCTGTGAGTAAGAATCCTCTTACCTATACAACTTCCTGTGAATGAGTGAGAATCTTCTCACCTGTGCAGCCACATGTGTGTGAGAATGTTCTCACCTGTGCAGGTGCCCGTGAGTGAATGAGTTCTCACCTGTGCAGCCACCTGTGAGTGACAATGTTCTCACCTGTGCAGCCCCCTGTGAATAAGTGAGAATCTTCCCACCTGTGCAGCCGCCTGTGAGTGAGAATCTTCTCACTTGTGCAACTGCCTGTGAGTGAGAATCATCTCACCTGTGCAGCCACCTGTGAGTGAGTGAGAATCTTCTCACCTGTGCCACCATCTGTGAGTGTTGCGTGCTCTCACCTGTGCAGTCCCCTGTGAGTGAGAATCTTCTCACCTGTGAAACCGCCTGTGAATGAGTGAGCATGTTCTCACCTATGAAGCCACCCGTGAGTGAATGAGAATCTTCTCATCTGTGCAGCCGCCTGTGAGTGAGAATCTTCTCACCTGTGCAGCCCCCTGTGAGCAAGAATCTTCTCACCTGTGCAGCTGCCCATGAGTATGTTCTCACCTGTGCAGCCCCCCCTGTGAGTGAGAATGTTCTCACCTGTGCAGCCACCTGTGAGTGAATATGTCTCTTCTCACCTGTGCAGTCACCTGTGAGTGAGTGTGTTCTCACCTGTGCAGCCGCATGTGAGTGAGTGAGAATCTTCTCACCTGTGCAGGCACCTTAATGAGAATGTTCTCACTTGTGCAGCTGCCTGTGAGTGAATGTGTATCTTCTCACCTGTGCAGCCCCCATGAGTGAGTGAGAGTGTTCTCACCTGTGAAACCACCTGTAAGTGAGAATCTTCTCATCTGTGCAGCCGCCTGTGAGTGAGAATCTTCTCACCTGTGCAGCCCCCTGTGAGTGAGAATCTTTTCACCTGTCCAGCTGCCTGTGACTTCAGAGGTTCATGGCATGAGATAGAAAGTCAGTGACGAGGCTGTCCAAGGCATGGTGTCCCAGGTGGTACACCCTGAGCAGGGCTCCCTCTGATGATCATTCCAGCCAGTCACCTGCTGCCTTAAGAAGCATAGGGCTCACTTGTGGAACAGAGGGAGGCAGTGACGGTGCTCAGCAGGGGACACTGGTGGTCGCTCATGCACTCAGGGAAGTCTGTGAGGGACACAGGTCGAGGTGGAACTCACTGTTTCTGCCTCAGCTGTCATGGCAAGAAGGGCCTTTAGTGAGCACCTGTTCTTTGCACACTTCAACTTACTTCACACAGGAGAGGTGAGGTTACCAGGCTAAGAAGGACCAGGGCTTGAGCTGTCCATTCCCCATCCCCAGGCCTCTTTGCACTGAACAGTTACAGCCCCCATCAAGTCGGGAAGGGTCCCTGGAGGAGGAGTCTAAGCCTGAGACCACTTCTGCCTCTACACCCCAAAGACCAGGCTTTGGCCTCTGCTTTCCCTCAGCCCATGATCTCCCTACCTTGATGAACTCTGTCATGGGCAACATGCCAGCAGGACTGGCAGAGGCTGAGAGGCTGCCCCATAATGGTTTCGTGAATGGTTACTGCTGCCAGGAAAATTATCCCATAGCTAGGACCAGCTCAGTGGTCAGCAAGTTACCCAGAGGAGGTCCTGGGGGAAGCCAGGCATGAGAGCACCTGGAGGTCAGCTTTCCTGGCAGAGGGATCAGCCCATGCTAAGGCCCTGGGGTAGGAGAGGAAGGGACACGAGAGCACACTGGTATGTAGACCAGAGAGTGTCCAAGGGGAGAAGTCAGAGCAGAAGGGCAGGATGGGGTCTGGATTTTATTCCAGGTCTTATGCAAGGGATGGAGAGTGTGGCCTGGGCCCCACGGGCTGCATGGGAAGCTGGCTGGGGGTGGGGACGGGCAAGAGGACCACAGAGAGGGTCTCAGGTGTTATCGGGGAGTGAGGGCAGGGGAGGTCCACGTGGGGCCCGGACAGCAGTGGACAGTGAGGGGTGGGGACTTGCAAGTTCTCAGCCCCTCCAGGTGTCTCTAACAGTTATAAGCAGACCCCCTGTTGGGACTGCACCCCCCCCCAGTCCAGGCCCCTTCCTGCCTCCCGTCAGCACCCACGACCCTCGCCAGGAGATTGAATTTACAACGGACTCTAACACATTTAAATCCATTTATTGCAAAATTACTTTTCAATAATTACATCACCGTGCCGACTGTGTTGCATAATGAAATTAGCATGAGAGATATTAGAGAGAATATAAAATTATAAGAAATATTGAAATACCTCTTTCCCGTCTGTCTTCATGAGGCCCCATAGCTTAACTGGGAAGCTGGTGTACCTTGTGGATGGGATTGGAATGCACAGAGTGTAATTTTATAATGTCTTTTGTATAAATTAATTATAACGGTTATTGCAGCTTTGTATTATTGGATTGAAATCTCCCTCCACTGGAGCTTATTAAGGGAGAATGGGACCCCAGCCAGTGATCTCAGGTCCCTGGGGCTACAGCATGGAGTGGACAGAAGCACAGGCCTGGGCTTTGGGGTCAGGCAGACCAGAGTTGAAGTCCTGGCCCTGCTGTGTGTCTCCAGTCAAGCCACAGCCCTTCTCTGAGCCCAAGTTGTCCTTAATTATGAGAAGAAATCCTAACACATGTTTAGTATCCCTTATCCACATGTTTCAGATTTCAGAGCTTGAATATTTGTATCACTTTACCAGTTGAACATCTCCAATCTGCAGCTCTAAAATTTGAAACTCTTTGGAGCACAGACCAGACACCCAGAAAGTTTCAGATTTGGGAGTATTTTGGACTTTGAGCATGTGGCTGAGGGACAGTCAACCTGCCTTGCCACACTGCAGAAGGAAGAACCCACATGCATCAGGTGCTGGGAAAACATGGCTGGACAAGCAGCCCTCAGACATAGTCTTTGGACAGCAGCGAGCAGGGATTGCCACTCATAGCTTCTGAGGACCAGCAATTCGAGGCACTGAGGCAGATGAGGCAGATCTGCCTTGGGAACTCTCAGAAGTTGCTGTTGGGAGTCAGCCTGGCTGTAAGGAAGGGGAGGAGAATGCCCCCTGAGGCCGGGCAGAAGGCAGGCAGAACAGGAGGCGCCCACTGCACCCAACCAGGAGTTTGCTAGTCCAGTCATACCCATGTGCCAGCCAAGACTGTGACTTTAGGGAGAGCTCTCAGGCGGGATCCCTGCAAGCCCTCTGCCTACCTCTCCACCTTCATCCCGAAGCTTGGTGAAGGGCCCAGAGATGCAGGAGTGCTCCGTGTGGCCCTCCCTGTAGGAGCCCTGACCACTGTGCCTCAGGAGGGAGGGCAATCTGGGAGAACTTCCTCCAGGAGGAGGCATTTCTGCCTTTGCTGGGTACAAGAAACTCAGTGACAAGAGGTGTCCTGAGTGTGCCCCCTCCAGGCAGCCAGGTTTACACAAGGGACAGGTGGTGGGCTTGGGGAGGTGAGGGCATGTGAGTTATCCACTGCCAAAGCACGCTCAGTCCTCTCACAGGGCGGCCTGGCTGGGCTCAGCAGCTGGGCCTCAGTCTCAATGGCTAGTGTTCTTTTCTGCAGCCCAAGGTGAAAAGAATCTGCCTCCCTTGTGCAGGCCGCTGCAGGGCTAGATGGGCCTCCTGGCCCTGGCCAGTCACCACAGGTGCTTGCTCAAGTCAGCTAGCAAGACAGAGTCCCATGCCCTGTCACCGTCTGGGAAGTGACAATGCTCCCCGGTGCCACATCCCATCATTTAGGAACCAGTTGGTCCTGCCCAAGAGGAGGGCAGATTTCTGGGGTGCTAGCTCCTGGAAGCTGGGGTCTCAAGGGACCTCAAGGGGCCTGCCTGCATCACACAGGAGGGCTGTGGTCTGTCATCCCAAGTCCTTTCCTCTGAGGCTGGCTGGGTCATGGGAGGTGTGAAGAAGCTTTGGATGGCTCGATATAAGAAACATGGGCCTGGTGTGGTGGCACATGCCTGTAATTCCAGCACTCGGGAGGCTGAGGCAGGAGGATCGTTGCAAGTTTGAGGCCAGCCTGGGCTATAGGGTGAGTTCAAGTTCAGCCTGAACTACATAGTGAGACCCTGTCTCAAAAAGACAAAGAAACATGCATGTATGAAAAGGCAGGGAGGTTGACCAGGTCCAGAAGTCCAGGGTGGTCTGAGCAGGCTATGAACAGGAGACCACTGTTTCAGCTGCACCTGGTGGGTTGGGGCTGCTGGCCTCTAGACCCTGCTTGTAATGTGGCCTCATTTATTAATGCCAGTGGAGGCTGTGGCAGCCAAGGCTGGCCATCAATGGGGCACCAGTGCAGGGCGAGCATGGAGTCTAATTGCAGCATGCACGATTTCAAGGGCTCCCACATGTCCCCACCCCTGAGAGAGAGCCCTGTTAATTATGCAGCTGTTTGTTCCCACCCTCCAGGCTCAAATGCGGGTGGGAATCCCCCCGAGGTTGTTATTAAACTGGAGTGTTTAATGAAGTGCTAAAAAGACCATTTCCAACAAGCTCTCCAAGAATCTGGCTAATGGGACAAGTCCTGCTCGGAGCCATGGGACACCCCAAACCCTGGGAAGAAGAGACCTTCTGAAAGCCCATGCAAGTAAGGGCACCCCACAGGCCTGCCAGGTGCCATACAGCCATGAGGCCACCCAAGCACCTCAGGGGACTCCCTCAGACAGGGATAGTGCCCTTCAGCCCAGGCTGTGTCTGGAGGCAGCAGGGCCACCTCAGCCCTGGTCTCATACCCCCCTTGGCCAGTATCCCCAATGGATTGACCTTAAATGTCGCTTCCCAAAGCCCTGACCACCCCTGAAATGGATCTCCATGCCCATATCTGAGCATCAGAACCTCCAGGCCCAGAGCAAGTATGAGGACTGAACCCAGGGCCTTCGCACTGAGCTACATCCCCACCCATTTTTGTTATTTTTTATTTTGAGGCAGAGTCTCACTAAATCAATAAATTGTCAAGTCTGGGCTTGAAGTTGCAATCCTCCTGCCTCAGCCTCCCAAAGTACTGGGATTACAGGTGTGCATCACCACACCAGCTCACATTAATATTTTTAAGTGAGTTTACTTAATGGCTCATATACGTGTTCCCGGAGTTTAGTATTTAGCAAGCAGGAAAGGACTGAGGTTTGCAATTACATGAACAAAGGCCTGGCTACAAGTTTCATAATGACCAGGCCTGGGAAACAAGCTGCATCTAACCTTGAGAGAGTGACCAATCCCTCAGGGTCCATTCACACCATGGAGCAGCGCGCAGGAGGAGGAAGCCTAGCAAGGGCTTCCGCAGCCACAAGGGGACTCAGATACAGAATATACCAGAAGGAGCCAGCACAGAAGAGGACATGTCTGGCTCAGGAGGCTCAGGACGAGCAGTGCTATGGTGGACACATGCCCCAGGAGGGGGTATGGGCTGGAAGGGGCCCGAGGAAATCTGCAGGGAACTAGCAATATCCCCTGGTGGAGGCAGGTCCCCAGAGCATGCTGCTTTGTCATCACTGGACCGGCCACATACCCTGGGACACGTGGGCTTCTTCTGTGTGATGCTAAGTTTGACTGTGTCCTCCTGGTTGGCTTTGGGATCCACCAAGACAATTCTGGGTGCATCTGGGTGCGTTACGGAGGTGTGGCCTTGGGTACCCTATATAGTCCCTGCCCCTTCTCTTTGGAGCTGTTCCCCTCCTCTGCTTCCCAGCCACCGTGAACTTAGCAGCTCTGCTCCCCAGGCCCTTCTCCCATGAGGTTCCTGCCTCAGAGTCAGCTAACCATGGGCTCAATGCCCTCAAGCCCTGGGCCCAGTTAGACCTCTCTTCCTTTAACTTCTGGGTGGTTGTGGTGTTGTGTCCACCGACGGGACAGCTGACTCATATATTCCCTAATGTGTGCTTAACTTCCTAAAGGGTTTGTGGTACACTGTCCCAGCTGTCCAGCTCCTTTTTACATCACTGTCAATGTTGTGGTTTCCTCAGAGTCCATAACCTGCGACACACATTTTGTCCCCACTTGAAGAGTCAGTTGGTAAACTGAGTCAGGGAACAGAGGCACAAACAGGATTTATAAAAGAGATGGGAAACGGGGGAGAAAAACTTGAGAGATCTAGGAACAAGGAATTTGTATGGGGGAACAGCAGCCAGGTGGGGGGTGGCCAGAGCTGGCTGTCCCGAGTGGTAACTAAGAAGCAGGGTCTGCCAAGCAGGGTGGTGGATGCTTGTAATCTCAGCACTCTGGGAGGGCTGAGGCAGGAGGATCTCAAGTTTGAGCACAACCACAGCAATTTAGCAACTTTGGGATGTATTGTCTTGAAATAAAAAAGTAGAGTCCATTACTTATTCATGGTATTCCAGAAACACTGCAGTGGTTTTACACAACATAAAATTTACCTTTCTGACTATTTTGAAGTGGGCAGTTCGGTGGCATCAAACACATTCACATGGTTGTACAGCTATGACCCATCCAGGTCCAGAACTCTCTTCTTCCCGGCTGGAAACTCTGCAGCCATTGGAACTGACGCTGCCCAGATCCTGCCATCTTGCTTCCTTCTGGATGGATCAGGCTCCTCTGGGGACCCCAGGAAAGAGGACTCAACACAGGCCCTGTCCTTTCATGACTGCCTTACTCCATCAAGCACATGGCTTCAGGGCCACCTCTGTTGCAGCAAGTGTCACAATCACTTCATCTTTAGTGTTTTTTTTTTTTTTTTGCAGTACTGGGGATTGAACTCAGGACCTTGTGCATGCCAAGCAGGCACTTATTCCACTGAGCTATATCTGCAGCCCAATCACTTCATCTTTAAAGGCTGAATAATATTCCATTGTACCCATGCACCACATTTTGTTTAGCCAGTCATCTATCAATAGACACTTGGGTTACTTCTGCCTTTCGTGTATTGTGGACATGGCTGTTATAAGCACTGATACCAGAAGATGGAAACTGAGCCAGATGTCACAGTCACTCAGTCCTATGAGCCTGAGGTTTATGGGATAGGCAAGAGTCTTCAGCAACTTGGAGTCTGACTGAAGACAGCAAAAGATTAGCCCAAAGAGTGACCACATTGCTGCTCCCCAAACCCAGAGAGCCCCAGGTTTTTAGTGCTTAGCTGCGATGGGTAAAAAGCCAGTACATCACTTTGGCCAGGGTCACAGTTCCAAGAGGCGTGTCCACTTGTGACAGGGTTGGATTGCCCCATGGTCACAGCTAACCTGTCCTAGAGACTGTGGAATATTCTCACCCTGAGCAATTGTGCCTTGTGCCTTGTACTTGGTGGTTAAGAGGAATCACTGAGTTCCACTTCCAGTGGGGTCATCATCCTGCAGGAACAGTCTGGCCTGTGACAGCACTGCAGGACACTCTCTGCTACAGCTGCTGAGAGACACAAGAGTGGGGTGGAAGAAGCCCTTACCAGACCCACAGGCAATAGGCTAAGCTCACCCAAGTTAGACAAAACTTTTCTTACCAGCCGTGGTGGTGCATGCCTGTAATCCTAGCACTCAGGGCAATTTAGGCAAGAGATTCCTAAGTTGGAGCCCAGCCTGAGTAACTTACCAACTCAGGGAGACCTTGCCTCAAAATTTAAAATGGGGCTTGGGGTGTAGCTTAGTGCCAAGGCCCTAGGATCAATCCCTAGCACTGTAGAACACACACACACATACACACACACACACACACACACACACACACACACCCCTTAAATGGTCAACACGTGCACATGCAGAGCATAGTAAAATCTGACCCAAGAGTTAGGACAGCACAGGAGACAGACACAGTACAAAGGCAGATGCCAAGCTTTTGGTGTCTTGTTAGTCACCCTCAGACATGCACAGGCCTAAGTGTCAGGGTTCTTAGTAAAGGCAGCCTCAGAAGAACCCTAGGAGACTGTCCTTGTAGCCCACATGTCAGAGGTGCTCTCTGCAGCAAAGCTGGTGGGAACTCATGGCGCGTCTCCCAGTTGTGTGACCTCCAAAGTCAGTGATTTTAAGCTCACTAAGCGCAAGTGAAGTTAGAGGGCTTATTTAGGTGTTTCTTTGGCAGCAGTTCCCCATTTCACGCGAGCGTATTCTGCTTCTGTGGTTTCTTTAGGGTCTCACGCAGGTCTGCGGAAACATGCCATGCCACAGAGGGGAGAGTTCACCACACCCAGGGTTTGTCACCCCAGCCTTCTGTCTCACTGTTTGTCTCAATGTGGTGGCCTCTGCTTCCCTAATTAATGTGCAAATATCTGTTTGAGCCCCTGTTTTCAACTCTTTTGCTCCCCAGGAGTAAAATTGCTGTATTTTATGGTATTTTTCTTTTTTATGAGACAAGGCCTCACTAAGTTACCGAAGTGGCCTTGAACTTGGGATCCTCCTGTATCAGCCTCCCCAGTAGCTAGGATTACATCCGTGCACCACCACACCCAGCCTATTTTAACCTTCTAAGGAGCCTCCATACCGTGTCCACAGTGGCTGCACTATGTCACTGTCCCGCCAAGAGTGCACAGGGTTCTGATTTCTTTGCAAGCTTACAACATTTACTTTTTGAGTTTTTGATTGTAGCTACCCTCATGGGTATGAGGTCCTGACTCCCTGCTGTTTGGATTTGCATTCTCCTAAAACGAAGTGATGTCGAGCGTTTCTCATGCGCTTATTGTTCATTTGTGCATCTTCCTCGGAGAACCATTTTGTTTTGTTTTTAGCTTCTTTTGTCTTGTTTGGTGTGCTGGCGATGGAACCCAGTGCTCTCCCGCTGAGCTGCATCCCTGGCCCTTGCAAAAATGTCTGTACAAGGCCTTTTCCCGTTTTTAATGGAATTCTTTTGCTGCTGTTGAGTTGCAGGAGACTTTATGTATCCCGGATGTTGGCTCCTTACCAGACATGTGATGAGCAAATATGTCCTTCCACTCTGTGGGTTACCTTGTCACTCTATGGTCCCCTTTGATGTCCACAACTTTTACATTCTGAAGGGGTCCAATTTATCAGTTTGCCTCTTATTGCCTCTGCTTTTGGTGACAGACCCCCAAATCATTGCCAAATCCAATGTTACAAACGTTCCCCTACTTTTTCTCCTAAGGCCATTATAGTTTTGCTCTTTTGTTTAGGTCTTTGATCCACTTTGAGTTAGTTGTTGAGTACAACATGAAGTAGGGGTTTGGCTTCTGGCTTCAGCAGATGGCAGCCCATTTCCTCAGGACCAAAAGGCCTGTATTTTCTCCAATGAGTGATCTTGGCACTGTGGTGTTTTATATTTGTTATTTAATTTCATTCTAAATAAAGAAAAGATTTAAATTATTAACATGAATTTCACTCCCTACCTCTACGGCATGCAGCATAGATTTTATTTTATTTATTTTTTGGTTCTGGGATAGGGACCCAGAACTGCATGCGTACCAAGCACATAACCCACCACTGAATAAATAACACCCCCCACCCATGTCAATTTTAACTGTGAACAGGCAACCATATTCACATCCCTCTGCCCACCTGCTAGCCACATGCCCTGCTGGCCCTTTTGGATGTGATGTCAAAACACAAATTCTAAGGTCTGGTAGAGCATTAGCCACACCTTTCTGAGCTCTGGGCTGTGATGTCCTCCTGTCTTCCTTCCTGCATGCCCCTCCACAACCATGGCTCACCCAGCTCTGCAGAGCCCTGCGGCCTCCTGACCCCAACTGAGACCAGCCAGGGAGGATGCCACCTGGGTGGGGCAACACCCACCAGGCTGCATGGGTGGCCCTTCAGAAGCAACTTCACATGGGTCTGAAGGTGTCCTGGCCATGGCGGGAGGGGACCCGCCCATTGTGCTCCCTTCATTCTGGCTGTGGCTGAGTTAAGGCCACCTCTAGCCTCTCCCGGCAGTGTCTGGGGAGGTGAAGATGGCCCTGTTTGGAGCCGAGCTGGGCACAACCTGTCCTGGGGGTCCAAGGTGGCTCATGCTCAGGGCACTGTTGTAGCAGTGACAGGGCCAGGAATGTGCCCTTTCATCTTCGCAGGTAAGGAAACTGAGGCACGCTCAGCTAGACATTGAATGGCTGAGACAGAACCCAGATTCCTGACCCCACACCCAGCCCTTCATCTGACACTGCCCCCAGGCCTGAAGGCCGGGACCACAGCACCAAGGAAGACAGCCCTGGGCAGCAACAAGAGGGGGAAAGCCACTTACTTACAGGCTCTAAGTCTCTGGGCCGTGGTCTGCTGTGTGGGGGGAGGGGCTCAGGGCCACGAAGCCTCCTGGGCATCAACGATGGTGGAGGAGAATGAGGAAGGGCAGAGTTTGGTGATGGGGACCAGGAGCCCTTGGCAGTGAGGTAGCCTTGGGCACACAGTGGTGCTCAATGAGTGTTGCTAGTTGAATGACTGAGTGATAGAGGTAAAGAAGGGCAGCCAGGCAGTACTCCAGAAAGGACTGGGCCTGGACACTGGGCTCTGGTGCAGACCAGACTGCCCAGCCCTCACGGGAAAGCCTCTCTTCCTCCACACAACAAGTTTTGAGGAGCACATACTGGGCTACCTTGATGTAGCTGGGCCGTGGTTCAGACTGTGAAGTGCTCCATGCAAGTGGTCCATGGTCACATTGGCCCCTTCCAGGAACCCTAAACTTTCCTCCATGCTCCAGATCCCCAAAGGCTGTTGCTGGCCACTGGGGACCCTCAGGGGCCTGCTGCTCGGTGGGTATCTGTTCCCACTGGCCAAGGGAAAGCCATAGATCTAGGATAGGACAAGATCGCCATCCTCTCTGGACTCACCTTCTAGGAGGGCAGCCTGCAAGTGAGTTCAGTATCACGGGGCTGGGAGGAGTGGGGGAGAGTGTGCCAGGCAGGGCAGAGCAGGCGCAAGGCCCCTGCAGTGGTCCTGGGCATGTCCATAGACGGTGAGGTGGCCCACAGGCCACTCCATAGGACCTTCACGCCAAGGCAGGTGGGAGCCACACAAAACTGCAGAGCAGAGGAGGCCCAGCTGGCTTGGGGCACATGTTAAAAGCGGGACTCCCGAGCAGCTAAGGTTGGGTGAGAGTGAAAGAGCTTGGATGTCACCAGGTGTGGCCTGATGGTGGAAGAACAGGGTCTTGATGAGCTGAGGGTGGGCTGACCAGGCAGAACTGGTTTTGAGGGGTGACAGGTTTTTGCTGTAAGAGCTGCTAGGCTGCTCAGTGGGGAGGTGAGGTTGCTGTCATCCCTAGAGCCCCAAGAGAAGTCTGGCAGGGGAGGGAGTGTCAGCATCAGGTGGAAATCAAGGTCCCACCACTGGGGGACACCTCATGTGGCAGCACTGCAGACCCCCGCAGCTCCGAGCTCAGACGTCAATTCCTCTCGGTCCCTGAGGGCCCAGCCACCTGAAGCTGCCGACTCCAGCTCACAGATGTCCCCTCCTCTGTCCTCACAGGGTCCCTCCGCCTGCCTGTGTCCCAATCCCTTCTTTGCATGAAGACCCCAGGCACATTGAACTGGGCCCCTGTGACCCCATTTCACCCTTCCGGGTCCCTCCCCCTGCAGCTTCACTTTCAAGGTTTCCATTCCAGAAGTCTATGATTCCCAAGTTTTAAATGGCTCGCCATCCCATGTAGGGTGTTGAAAGGTGAAAGTTATCCACTTTGTTAATAAGGAAAGAAAATTAAGATCTGCAGTGCAATAAGATTTTGTTTCAGGTAGTAGGGGTTGAGCCCAGGGATGCCCTACCCTGAACCCAACCCCAAGCCTTTTTATTATTTTTTTTTTTTTGAAGACAAGGTCTTGTTAAATTCCCCAGACTAGGCTCAAACTTGCAATCCTCCTGCCTCAGCCTCCTGAGTAGCTGAGATTACAGGCCTGTGCTACCTCACCCTGTTTTGATAAGGTACTAGGAGAGAGAAACCACAGGTACTATGAGAGGTGCTATGAGAGAGGTACTGTGCAAGACGCCACACTCACATAAGCGTGATTGCACTGGATTGCGGTAAGTGTTCCATGTTATGGTGAGTTACCGCTGCCGATCTCTGGCTGTTCCTAACTTACAAATCAAGCTCCACCACAGGTGTGTGAACCAACAATGCCCACTGGGCTCCCTACCAGCTGCGGTTCCTGGCATCATGGGGAGCTTAGGACTCTTGCTCCTGTGATTCCTTCACAGGCCTGGTCTCTAAGCATAGCCAGGCTCTGAGGCCCCAGGTTGTCCAGCATGTGAATTAGGGGACAGAGTAGATAGAGCCTGGGACAGTCACCACACAGGGAGGCAGATGAGGAGCACCTGAAAACTCAGTTGTCTCTGATCCCCATGGTCTTCACACTATAGATTCTTTACTAGTGTTTGTTGAATGAATGAATGAAGAATGAATGTTTGATCCAGTAGAGTTGTGCTGAGTCTCTGAGTTTGCTCTTTTTGTTTTTTGGTACCAGGAATCAAACTCAGGACCTTGAGCTTGCCAGGCAGGTGCTGTGCCACTGAGCTACATCCCCTGTCCCTCCGAGTTTGCTGTCCAGGAGCGCTGCTGGAGGGGACATCTGAGACTGACACATGAGATAGGGTCACCCCACCCAGGAGGAAGAAATGGGCTCCTTTCAGAGGCTGTGAGGCTGTGGATACAAGACCGGAAGAGAGAGATGTGCGAGACAGCAAGGCCCCCGGGAAGCCCCGCCCAGCCACTCCCCTGATGGTCAGTGGATTCCTCTGGCAGTAGCCTTGGGGGACCCAGAAGCCTGAGTAACGGTGAGGCCCGGGATCCTCCTGTCAACCTGGAGGAGGTCCCCAGACTTTCCTGAGATCCTGGACCCACTCTCATCTCTGGGCCTCAGTTTCCCCATCTGTCAGTAGCAGAGACATGTGCATGCCCAGCTCCGACTTCCTGCTGCCTCTCAGGCCTGGGCAACTGGCACTGTCACCAGCCTGGCAGCCCTGGGAGGGGTCACCGGGAAACACCCAGGGCGGAGAGGCACTGCGCAGGGTACAGGCTGCCCTGCCGGGCTCGCTGGCTCCAGCACGGGTCTGTTTGTTTTCATAGGCAATTCAGTGTTTAAGACCCGGCCAGCCAACGCTGGGAGCTCTCGGGCTCCCCCTTCCTTTGTCTCAGCCCCTCCGCCTGCCTTGCACCCCCTCCAACGAACCCAGCGCTCGGATGGAAAATTCATTAGTGGTCTGGTCTCTCTCTCCCCTCCTCCGTGTTCCCAGGCAGCCCTGCGCCTGGTGTTGTCAGCCTTTCCATCCTGATTATCTGGAGACGCCAATTTCAAAGAGACATCTTAATAGTGATGTCAACGAATTAATTAGATGTGTTAATGAGCTAAAAGCAACCCAAATTAAATTAATGCAGTAATAAGCGCAGACAGCAAAATTAGCTCCAATTTCTCTAAATGATTCTGAACTGTACACAACACCTCATCTCGCTAGAACATTACCATCCCCCAAAGCTAATCAAGAACCCGGTGCAATTAACTGCTTAATTACAAAGAGGCGCGTGCGCATGGGCGCACACACGCACTCTCACATGCACACACAGACACACACAAACACACACATCCTCGAGAAATTCAACCAGCCAGGCGGGTGTTAGCCTGGGGGCCGCAGGGTCTGCAGATGTGGGGAAAAGGGACAGGTCACATCACTGCCATCTCTGTTTTTTCTAAACATGGTAGTAGGGTAAAGGTCGAAGGCATCCAGCTTGCTGGAGTTCTGTCTGCTGTGGGCCCCGTCAGGAGCTGACCCGGGCCAGACAGGCCGAAGGGATGCCAGAGAACACCCCACCCTGAGGGCATCTGGGTGGGATCTGCCCAGGTAGGGGGAAGCAGGAGGAGGAGGAGGAGGGGAGAAGGAAGAGGAGGAAGGGGCTGTGAAGGGAGGTGGGGGCAGGGAGCAACACCGAGTTGTTTATTGCTTTGCATCAGAATCTGAGTTGGAACTAAAAAGCTAATTGTCCAGCCCCGCTGATTTCCCACTGGGCAGGAGAGCTGCTAATAGCTTCTCGAGCAGCTCAGGTATCTGATTAGCTGTAATTGCAGCTTGAGAGAGAGGGGTGAGGCCAGGAGGAGGGTGCGGGCTGGATTGAGGGAGGCCAGGTGGGCGGCGGGATGGCAGGATGGACAGGATCAGGTGCCAGGCTGCGCTGGGGAGGAGGCAGTGACTATGGAGGGAGAAGCAGAGGTGACCAGGCTGGCCAGCCATTCCCTGAACCCCCGCCCAGCCTGGGCCTGGTCCTGTCTGGGAAGCTTTTTTCCCAGAGCCCACCTGTAAATGGGGCACAGTCAGCATCACCGACAGGGTCACGAACCAAAACCAGAGGTCAGGAACTCGCCAGATCGTCATCAGGGCCAACATGGTGGCCGGAGCAGCTTCCCCCATGGGCACAAGTCCAGCCAGGAGGCCTTACAAACGGGACACCCGCTGACCGGTGTTGGTTCAGTTTCATAAGTGACAGACTGTCAGTTTCTGATCCCAGCTATTGACTCAGGGGAGGAGGAGGGAGGTTCCCAGTTTTGTCCCTTCCAGGCCACCTTCCCAGGGACCCTGGGGTGGGGAAGAGGGGAGCCCAGGCCACCTTCCACCAACCCATGAGCCCCTCCTGCCCTCCTTAGAGCACCTGCTTGTCCTGGCCCCTCTGTTTCTTCTCATTTCCAGGGGTGCAGTTCTTCCCTCCCATGCAGGTTCCTGGGCTCTTCTGTAGTTTCCAGCTTATGGTTTATTTAAAAATTCCCATCCCCGCCATCCTTGTTCCCAACAGGAAGCAACAAGCTACCACCTGGTGAACCACTGGCCACAAGCTCCACTCCCTGAAGGAGGCACCATCCCTGGGGACCCTGGGATCAGCCTCGCAGAGAGCTACAGTGACCCCGGGACGTGTGGATAGTGTGGGTACAGAGTGGGATCCCGTGGAGGGGACACAAAAGACAGCAGGCGGGCCAGAAGAAAGCCTGGGTGGAAGGCTTTGAGGGTCAGCTGAGGATGGACAGCAGGTGGGGTCAGGGTACGTGACCATCCTGAGCCAGGTATCTAAGGCGATCTGCGGAGCCATCAGGGGCTGTGGACCCTTGGCCCCACCACTGAGCTCAGACTGCGTCCCCCACATTCCTGTGCAGCCGGGTCCTGGGCTGCTGCTCAGACTGGGCCTGAGGGTTCAGGCTGCCTTCCCCAACCCACACGCCACACCCATGGTGACTCAGTGGGCCTCTCCAGGGCTACGTCTGCAAAATGGGCCAATCACAAGCCTGCTAGTAATGAAAGACAAGGCCCCACGTCTTCAGGCCCTGGAGACGCCCTCTGTCACCTAGGACCACCCAGACCATGGGCCACGTAGAAGGATGGTGCCTCACACAGGGCTCATGGCGGTGACCCCTCGAATTCTGAGGCTCAGCCCACACCAGGTGGCAGACAAGAGCAGTGAGTCCAGGTGAGGAGTCAAAAGTGCACAGACCGCTGCCTGACTCTCTCCCCCTACATGCCAGGGTGGACACTGTGGATGTTGTCACAGGGCTTTATTTCCCAGCAGGAAAGGAGGATTGTTTTGCTAGGCAGTGAGGGCTCCAAGGAGCTCTGTGCTCCCAGGGGCCGTTGAGCAGAGCCACACAGCGAGTAGCAGGGAGGAGACGCCAGATCCAAAGACCAAGACCTCCACAGGCCATGGACAACACAGCCGACACTCTGGCTACCAAACCTCCTGCCCTGACTGGATGTAACCCTCACCTCCGCACACACATACACGGGGGCAGGAGCACGCAGCTGGCCTCTGGGCGGGTCCCTGCTCTGCCACACACACACACCTGGAGGCTGCCCAGACTCCCATGCCCACGCCAATTAGTAACTCACTTTACATTATTTTAATTTGTCTCTGGGGCCTTGGAAGGAAAGTCATGCAATTATTATTATTATTATTTTTTGGCTGGAAACTCCAGCAGCCATTATATAAATTACATATAATTGAATACATCAGAGGCCCTTTCTTTTAAACAATCATGTTTTCCGTTCCCCAACAATGGGGCCACTCTCCCCTAATAACTCGGCTCTGTGCTCCAATGTTTGAATGTGCTCACCTTGGGAGGAGACAGGCCCCAGGGTCACCTAGGGCACTCATGGAAAGGACAAGGGTCTCTGAGATCATGACATGCTGTGTGACCTCCAACAGATTGCTTAACCTCTCTGAGCCTCAATCTTTCCATTCTTAACATCCTCTACAGTAAAGGCAAGACCTAGAAAACCACAGCACAGTGCCCTCGGAGAGCCTGCAGGGGAATGAGGCCCTCACCCACACTGGCACCCTGAGCCTCATAGCCCCAGGGATTTGTTGTGAGCAGGTGTGTAAGACATACAGACATGGAAATGGCCCTCATAAAGGAAAACAGGGTATCCTCAAACTATATGGTGAATGTTCACATTAGGAAAATGACTTCTGTGAAAGATCCATCGCCATGAATCCCCTCTAAGTCCTCCCCCTCACTTCAAACACGTGCACCTCAACATCCTTGCTGCTTTCTGGAGCAGTTCTGGAAGTCTTCTTTCTCAAGTGTCTTCAGTTATGCTGTCCTGGCTGCCTCCCTGTCCTGACTTGATTCAACACATTCCCCTCCCGAGGTCATCTTGACGTTGGAGAAGAGCCAGAACTCACACCGTGCTCTGTCCCGTGACTGAAAAGGATGAGGACATCGCATCATGCAGTCACAAGCCTGCCTTTCCATGGGATGGCACTCAGCAGCAGCGTTCACTGTAAAGACTCTCAGGAAAGAGGACTCCCAGGACTGCTTCAGAAAGTGGCAAGGACTACGGGACAAGTGTGTTTAAAGTGAGGGGCAGAATTTTGAGGGGGATTGAATAAAGCTTTTTAATTTAAATCTGCATCATATATTTTGATCACCACTTATTACAAGCAGTCCAAGGAGCAGGAGGAAGGTGCCCCACAGGTTCATGGGGAGGTGTGAGGTTGGGCAGGAGGCAGGGTCAGGGTGAGTGGACAGGAACCTGGCAGTCCCCACAGCAAGGGGAGGGGAGGGGCTACAGTGACTCAGCAAGTCAGCTGCAGGACATTCTCGGTGGCTCAGGGCCAGCACACAGCCAGAGTGTGAGTGCCTGTCCTGGTCCCTCCAAAACCTCAAAGGTCACCTGATGGGTCATCAACTTCTAGGAGTTGGCCTGCCCAGGAGGCCCAGCCAGATCCAGCCTTGCCTGATGTCTGAGTTCTGGAAAATAGAAGTAAAGAAACAGAGTCAGTCAACATCCAATAGGTGCCAGCTACACACACGGGTTCCCAGTCCTGGTTGGGAAACTCAGGCCCCTAGGGTAGCTTTGCTCAATGCCCACAATTATCCATCAGGGCTGAGATGTGAGCTCTCACATGGGAGTGTGGAAGAGGAAACAGGCCCAGAGAGGGAAGCCATCTGCTTGAGGTCACACAGGGGATGGGCGGGGCCAGCACACAGAGGAGCCCCAGGCAACACGCAGGGCCTGGTCCATGCTGCCTGCCCCCTGGGGGTAGTGTTAGACAGTGCAGGCTCTCAGAGGGCACAAGGTGACTGCTGGTGCACTGACTGTGGGGTGGACCCCAGGCCAGCTCCTGTCTGCATCAGGGCCAAAAGAGGTCATGTCTGGGAGTGCTGGCATTTACCTCAGTGAGAGCGCCCTCTGAGAGCTTAGATAACCCCTCTCTGGTCCTCAGTTTCCCTGCCTGTATAGCCAGGCATGTCCTGGGGAGCTTACCCATGGATACCATTCATACTCCAGAGGCCAGATATGACCACATGGTATCTACCAGAGGGACAAACACACAGCCTTGCAGGGCCTGTGGGGTTCTACAGTGTCATGTGGGGACCAGCAGGCTACCCAGCTAAAGCAGCCAGACAACCTGCCATCCCCATGGGGAAGGACAAGAGGTGTCCCACTCCCAGTGTGACCACAGAACATGCAGCCGGGACACTCATAGCAGAAAAGAAACATTTTTCAGTTCATCCCTTTTGTGCTATCTGAAAAAAAATTATTTTTACCATGTACATATACTATTTTCTTTTGAAAAAGTGATTTAAATCAGGCATGTTGGCCTATGCCTATAACCCCAGCACTCCAGCAGACTAAGGCAGGAGGACTGCAAGTTCAAGCTCAGCCTGGGCAGCATAGTAATCCAGTGAGACCCTCTCTCAAAATTTTAAAAATACTTTTTAAAAAAGAACGAGTATGTAGCTCAGTGCAAAGCCCTGGGTTAGATCCTACTACTGGGGTACAGGTTGGGGGAGATTTAAGTACTTGTGTCTATCCAAATGAAAAACCTACATCTACACAAAGATTTGTATACAAACATCCATAGCTAGCATTACTCACAACAGCCAAAGACTGTGGCAACCAATTAATGCCTGTTGGTGGATGCGTGGACACAGGAAGGTCTGTCCTCGCCAGGGTCCACCACCCAGCACCTGAAGGAATGAAGCACTAGCACAGCGATAGCCAGGACGACTCTCTCGGGCAGCTCACATGCAGGTGGAGAGGACCAGAGAGGGAGGTTGTGTGCTGAACAGTGCCACTCCGTGGCACCCCCACATGGGGCTAGGCCATCCCACAGAAGGAGGGGGAGGGCTGAGGTTGGGGAGAGGAGTCTGTGGCAGCAGGGGTCATGGGGGGGTTTCCATGGGCCAGAATAGCCCAAGCAGGGAGATGGTGTCCACAGGCCAGAACAGCCCAAGCAGGGTGGGTTATTTGCAGGTCAGAACAACTTGAGAGGGGTGGGCTGTTAGTCCTGCCAAAGCAGATAAGGGCAGGGTTGGCTTTTGTGGCTGAGGGGAACTGAAGTGGAACAGGTAGGGAAGGAAGAACTATTGAGAGTTAAGTTCAGGAGGGATGAGGGCTGGCTGCCTTGTGACTTATCAGTTCTGAAATTAGCTAGGGATGATGGTCGCACTGGTCTGCAAAGATACTAAAAACGGCCAACTTGTATGCACTGAAAGGGTGATGTGTGTGTGTGTGTGTGTGTGTGTGTGTGTGTGTGTGTGTGTTTATTCTAAAGGGACAAAAAAATACAGAATTTCAAAACAAGATGATAGGAAACTAACAATGGTTATTATATTGCATATTGTTATCTTCAAAGTAGTTACTCAGATTACCAAGTACAGGCATGCAAAATTGACCAAACAACATAAGCACTAACTTCCTTTCAATGAACTAATAGAAATCAGCAGTACAGTTATCTTAGCTGTGTTATGTATATACACGTCTTTTCCCCCTTCTTTTCTATTTTCCTCCCTTCCAGTTGTTCTTTCCTTTTGAGCAGTTCCTTTCCCTTTCACAATATCTACTGTACCTTTTGGATCTTATTTACTCTTTCAGGTTCTTATGCTAGGGAGGCAACACAATGTTTACACATGCGAGTCTGATATATTTCACTTGTGAGTATAGTCTCTAGTTGCATCCATTTACCTATAAAAGCCTCCAGTTTATCTTTCTTTACAGCTGAGTAATACTCCATTGTATAAAAATACCACATCTTTTTCATCCATTCCTTGGTTGATGGGCATCTGGGTTGTTTCCAAGATTTAGCTATGACAAATTATGCTGCTATGAACATGGGAATCGTGTATTTTCTGTCTATTTCCCAGTACCACAGACTGTGGGAAGATAGGGAAGATTCACAGAACAGGGATCGCTCCACAGTTATGTAGAGGCCAGAGGTCTGCAGTCAGGTGTCAGCAGATCACACTCCCACTCACCCAGCCTGGGTGGCCAGGGACATGGCCACACCCTCCTGGCTCACAGCTGTATCTTTGTTTTGGACACCTGCACCTCCATACTGCACCTTCTCCCCTTGTGTCTCTGGCTTCATGGGGCATTTTTCTCTTAAAGACACCAGTCATGGTGGGTTAGAGCCACCAAATAATCCCAATATAATGACATCTACAAAGACTCTGTTTCCAAATAAGGTCACATGGACAGGCAACTGGAGTTAGGATTTCATCACACCTTTTGGGAACACAACTGAGCTGTTATTTCTATGAATTATATCTCATTAAAGTTTTTTTTTAATTTTAAGCAATAAAATACAAAAAGAGCCAGGTATGATCATGCATATCTGTAATCCCAGCACTCTGGGAGGCTGAGGCAGGAGGATCACAAGTTCAAATCCAGCCTGGGCAACTTAACAACTTAGGTAAAAGCAATTTAAAGTGAGGCCCTTTTTCAAAACACAAAATTTAAGGGCTGGGGATGTAGCTTAGCAGTGAAGGTCCTGGGTTCAATCCCCAGCATTGCAAGAGAGAAAACAGCCTCACGGAGGAGAATACCAACCAAATCCTTATTCAGTCTGAGTAACATTGGAGCTGGTGGGCTTCTCTGCCACCCTCCAGTCACCTCTGCAACTGGCATCAGCAGTGTGGAGACAGGCAGTGATGGTGAGCCCCATGCTGAGCCCCAGGCCTGTGCTCCCTCGAGTCTCTGTCCCAGCCAGCCTTCGCCCAGCTCTGACCCCAAGGGTCCCTTCTAGCCACCTCCCCAGCCCCCAGTCCGCAGCCCCAGACCCTATGCAGAGCCACAGCTGTCAGGCCTGTCACGTGCCCACACCCCCAACTTGTAGAGTAACAACCTGCCTCACACACAGCCCCTTTGCACCCACAATGTTCTCTGATCTGTGTAAACTGCAGTTGACGCCGTGCTGCTTGATATTAATACCTTTTGCTTGTGTGTTGGGGTTCTGCAAAATCTAATTAAGGAGTGTTCTCTGCGTATCCGGGGTGTTCAACAATTCCACAGCGTAGACAGCGCTGCAGGTGACCTGCACAGATACCGGTGGTGCAGTGCGGCGGGGGCACTCGATGCAGTGGGGCACACCCTACCATATGCTCTCATTAGGGACCTCGATGTGGATGTTTGTCATAGCAGCAAGCTTGTGTGTGTACTTCTGTGCACACACATACGCAACACAATCCAGGCCTCCCTGGAGAGAGGCTCCAGGTCAAGCAGCCTTGCCCAGATGTGTCTAGGTCTCCCCTATCACCAGGGGAGCAGACAGAGACACCCCACTGCAGAGATGGGGTTTGAGGTCCCCCCAGCCTGTGAAGACTGGTGAGTGAAGGCAGGATCTGAGCCTTGTAGGAGCCTCCAGCACCAGTGGAGCCCATGTGGGAGTGGGGAGCCCACATGTGCCCCAGTCAGAGGACATGGGGCAGGCCTTCAATTTGTCCTCGGGGGTAAGCCAGGATAACAACTATCGCCTTACCAGACAGAAGGGGAAACTGAGGTCCAGAGAATGCAGGTTCTTGGGTTGGCAGGTCAGTGGAGAGGCAGGTGGTTGGCAGAGCTGGGCCCTTTTAATCCTGCAGGCCATTGCTGGGCACCTCTAGAGCGAATCACTTAGGCCTAACTGGGACCCTGGCAGGTGCTCACCCCTCCAGGCCTCAGTGACCCCATACAAACACAAGGATCCCGGTTGATGATGCCACTGTCTTGTGAAACGTCTGTGGTATGTGAGCAGTGGGCGATGAACACGATAATCCCTCCAGTTGGCCTTAGGAAACATGCCACCCTGTCCTGACGTCCGCTGGACCCTGAGCTCTGGGGAAAGAACGCAACGGCCGAGTGTGCTGATCCCCTCTGGGGAAGGCTGCAGACCCAGTGAGGTAGGAGGACGCTTGACAGGCGGGCTTGGAGCAAAGGTCTGGGCCAGCTCACAGGGGTCATCCGAGGCGGCAGGGTCCGGGATAGGGAGCTGGCAAACAGAACCGGTCTGTGTGAGCGTGTGTTTGTGTCATGGAGGTGCAGGTGTGCGACTCATGTGTACGTACAGCGGGGGCGCACGGAGTCCGTGTGCTCGTGGGACCCCTTGTACTGGAGTCTGGTGCACTCACCAGAGCACCTGACCCCTCCCGGAGCACATAGAAACGCCGCAGCGCCACCTGCTGGCTGAGCGTTTCGAGCTCCGTGCACTCTGGCTACTACCTTTTTGAGGCCGGTCCCGAAATGAGGCCCCGCTTGGACAGCAACCAGGCCCAAAGCCCTGTCCCACCAAGGCCCCGCCTCCTAAGGCTCCGCCCCTACCTGAAATCCCGCCCCCGCCCGAGGCCGGCAAGGGGAAAATGAGGACACCCTGAGGATGAAAGATGCACCAGAAGTACACGCTGTCACCCAAGCCTCCCGTTAGATGGCTCCAGCTAGACAGATGAGAAAACCGAGGCAAGAGAAAGTAAGTCACTGCCCAGAGTCCCGGAAGGACCGAGCTTCAAGGCGGCCTTCGAGCACCGAGTCCTGGTCTCTGCGCGCTCCTGCTGCCACCCAGAGCTCAGGGGTCCACACCTCCCCGCCCATCCGTAGGCGTGTCCAGGATGCTCTGCAACTGTAGAGGGGCCTGCTTCCCTATCTGTGCTGCGTATGTGCAGAGGTGGGAGCTAGACCATCTATTTGCTTAAATTCTTCCCCCAGATGGCACCCACACCAGGAGGCCCTGGGGGCTGGGTGCAGCCTGGCCAGCTCCGAGTGGGGTCCCTGGTGGGAAGTCCTGTGCCCTGGCCACTGCTGTCCGAATTCCAGCCACGATTCACTGCACCTCCAATGTCTTGCTTTGGGATGAAGGCATCATGGGTAGAGGGTAAGGGGCTGCCAGGGACAGATGGCATCAGCCCAGGTGCCAACCCAGCAAGAGCTGGGCAGAACCTGCTGCCGCGGAGAGTCTGCTAAGTGCGGTACCTGACTCTGGGCTCTGGCTGCACCTGGTGGGTGGGAAAGTTGTATTGGAGACCTGAGGGGGGCAGCCTAGCTGGGCAGTGTCTCTGACAATCATGACATTGGGCAAGGCCCTCCCCAGCTGGCCCCTGGGTACCTGCTGTCACAGATGTCCCATTCACCTACATGTCACACGGATAGCCACACAGCCTATGCAACCACTGCCTGTGTGGCCTTGGGCAAGTAACTTCACCGCTCTGAGCCTCATAATTCTCATCTAGAAAGTGGGCTGGCACCCTGGCTTGGCTCTGGCCTAGGGCAGAGGGGTTTCATAGATCTGAAGCCCCAGCAGGCCTAGGTAGGGTGAGACTCAGGGCAAATTGCCTTCATGTACCCATTCTTTTTAAAGAGTCTGGCCGTGTAGTTCAGACTGCCATTGAACTCCCTAGGTAGCCCAGGCTGTCCTCAAACTTGCATTGATCCTCCTGCCTCAGTCTCCAGCATGCTGGGATTACAGACATGCACCACTCCACCCAGCTACCTATTTTAAAGAGAGAAAACCCAGACTCCAAAAGATGATTTTCTTAAGAAAACAGAGAACAGACCCCAGCCCACAGGTCGGCCTGGGCCATCTAGAGGAGGGTCCACACCCACCCTCGGGTCTGGGGATCACCCAGTCTTACATCTCAAGCCCCTGGAGGAAGAAAGTGCAGCCATTTCCCAGATATTTAGGATGCGGCTCCTGCTTCCAGGAGTGGCACAACCAGGCAGTCCAAAGTTGAGGCAGAGCCAGGGGAGCCCAATACACACTTGTAGAGACTTCAGTCCCTAACTTCCACCACATGGCACCTTCACACTCCACACAGACGCACTCATCTACCCAGCCAGGGTCATGGTCACAGCAGAAACAGGAGTCAGGGGCCTGCTTTGCTCCATCCTAGGTGTGGAGGTGTGTTGGCTCCGGTTATATGAGGTAGCCTGAGACCCAGGGGCTCAGGACTGACAGTAATATCCTTTCAGGCCAAAACCATTTGACACACACATAGGTGTGTCAGGTTTACATACACCTGCCCACGTGGCCTGGTGGGTTTGCTAGGTTGAACTGAGTCATATACCACCTTCGTGTGTTCACATGCTGGGCAGCCTGTATAACAACACATATCCACTGCTGGACAGGGGGATGGAGGATGGTGGACTGAGGAGTGGTGGGTGGGCGGGTAGATGGATAGATGAAGGGGTGGGAGGTCGGTGGGTAGATGAATTGGCAAGTGGATGGGTGAGTGGGAGTGGATGGACGAATAGATGAATGGATTGTGGATGGATGGATGCACGGGGTAGGTGGGTAGATGAACAGGCAAGTGGGTGGG
>PVLD010015845.1:0-47072 GCA_004027595.1 Dinomys branickii
CAGCAGGCAAAGGTCTGCTGCAGAGGCTGCTCCAATGATTCCTTCTCTTTGGGAGAATGTCCCTTAAGCTGTCTGCTGAGATTTCCGCTTCTACTCCCTACCCCGAGCCCTGGCTGGGGCGTATAAACAGGTCGCCGCCCCAGGCGTCTTGCAGACAGGCCACTCAGGTGTTCCTCCCTGGGTGGAGCTCCTTCCCCCCCTCACAAATCCCCTAGGGGCGCCTAGCTAGCTCTTCCTACCTGGGAGATCCCGCAGTCCTTAATGCTGCTTTGATGTCACTCGCTGGGCAGAGCTTCTTCCCGACTCAGGAAAAACCGGTTAGAGCGCCCACTCAACTCACCCTGGGATCCTGCAGGCAGGAATGCCGTTCAGATGTATCTCCGTGGATCGAGCTTTTTCCCGACTCAGAAATCCCGCCGATCGCAGCTGCTCCAATTCGCGCAGCGCCGGCTGCGGGGGCGGGGCTCTGAGCGGGATCCCGGACCGCTGCCCAGATTGGTGCAATCTGTTCCAGTAGCTCGTTCTCTGAGTTTCCTCTGCTCCGCTGCCTCCAACAAATCCTGGTTACAGCCGTCTCTGAGCCGATCGGGTTCAGGAGTTGGAGGCTTTCCTCCCGCCGCAATCTCTCTCTCGGCTGTACGCGATTTGAGCCGAGCTGCGGCCGAAGCGCCTCACTGATCTCTCGGGCGCCCAGCTCTCAGGATCCGCCCACTTCTCACCGCCTGGCTTGTCCAGCCGGCCCTTTAATGCTCATGCCACGGAGAGCAGCCCGATCAGTTGGAATTTTGCATCCACGGACCTGTCACCCGCGCACAAAGGATCGGTCTCTGGGAGAGATTCCCTCTGCCCGCTCACCTGGTCGCCATCTTCCCGGAAGTTCTAAAAGCACCCTCTCAATGGCGCCATTTATTACTGTTTCAAAAAAACTCATTTGTTTTTTAAAAAAGAAAATAGCCACATCTGAATGTTGCATTTATGAAAGCTTCTGTGTGAGGCAAATTTGTGCTGTCTTTAAATTTGACTGATTTTAAAGGTGGGAGGAAACCATTGTCCATCATTGAATAAATGGACAATAGCTCTAGAGGTTCTGATAGACAGTAACTGGCTGGGTCACTCTGGATTATGTTGACGAAGCATGCCATTCGGCAGAGCACGTGCAGGAAAACACTGCTCACCTCATGGAAAGACAGGAGAAAAGTGAGAGAGAAGAAAAGAGGCTGGCTCTCGTGATCTCCCTAAAGGGCACACCCTAGTGAGCCCTAAATCCCCACTGCCGGGGTCCCCCTCTGAATGAGTACACCACCCCTTAATAACACTAAGTTGGATACTAAGGCTTTAACACACGGGCCTTTTGGAGATAGTTAAGATCCCAACTACAGTATTGCAATAAGCATAGCTGTGATGTGTATAATAATATTTGCAAACAAGCTTAAGGAAGAGAAATGCATAGATCTGAAAAGGAACAGTACCAAATTACAAACAAATATGTCATGAAGAAAAAAGTAGAAAAATGAATTCAAAGAATACATCACTTAAATTTAAATTGCTGCATCTGGGTATTTTGATTGCTTTCAGAGTAAGAGAATTTGTTTCTTGTATCTATTAGCCTATCTAAGAAACTATATAAAGTGATTTTAAGAAAACAACTATGATATTGAAGGAAAGTAATATGCTAGCAGCATACACTGAAGTTCTCACCCTGAAAAAGAATTTGGTCATATGTGTCAAAATTCAACGACATTTTTATTAGAAAAATGCTGGTCCTCAGCGTAGGTTGTATTTTAAAAGAAGGCAAAATTCATGCAAAAAAGTGGTCATCTTAGTTTGAGCATGATGTCTAATGTTTGCATTTTCTGTGAAAACTACGAATTACAAACAACGAGAGCCTTTCCGAGGTGGGTGGAATGCATGTGGAATCCACAACGTGAAACATTGTGCAACCTTTAGAAGCAGCAAATTACAAATATGCTTGGCAACTACAGTTGCTATCTTATAAGTATAGGGTTTCACGGAAAGAGAAACAGATTTACAGGTAAATGAAAGTACACAACAACACAAGAACTCATGGTGATATATGAAACTACTAAGCCTGTTTTATAAGAATGCATAGGAAACACTTTAAACAGATTAAGAATAAACATTGTAATGGTTTGAGAGCAGAGACTCAGAGTAAGGATTAAAAATAATAAGTGTGACCATTACATGAACAATGACATTAATATACTATGAACAGGGGAATATTAATAACTCAAGTGTCAACTCCCACCAGGGACATATTTCAGTGGTGCAGACCCTCCATGGCAAGCACCAGGTCCTGAGATCTGTTCCCAGTACAAAAAATAAAAGCAAATAAATAAATAAATAAAAAGTGTCAACTCCCAAAATCAAAATACAGTTTTGTGAATGACACGGGATGAAGGCACAATATTCAACTGCCACACAGTGTGAAGTCAAGTATATCAGTTGATCAAACTAGGAAGAGGGGAAATAGTCTTTCCTTAAGCAGGGAGTAACAAAGCACTGTGCTCAATCTCTTGAGTATTTGTCAACAATTTATGTTACTTATTGGTGAATGCTCTCACACCCCACCTGTGAAGAGATCACTCAAGCTAACAATTTCCTAGTCACATACAGTGAGTGCACTCGTGGTAGCGTATTTCTTGTGGCATGTTCTCTCTCAGGAACACATCGTGAGATATGAAGCCCAGCACGGTCATTCCTCCTTCTCTATATTTCACATCACGTATGAATCCCATACAGGAAGCCACGCCATCATCTAATGTGAAATAACAAGTTTAGTGATATAAGCAATACAAATATGTAACTTTAAATCTTGAAATAATTTCTTTTTCAGTAATTGTAAAATAATATAGAATGAAAACCAAGTTATCAAATTCAATTCCTCCTTGTATAGTCTGGTTGACTTAAAAGAATGCTCATGCCTGTAAACATGGTTTTAAAATGTGAAAATTAAAAGTTAAAGTAGATAAATTACTAGGCAGTGAATACAGTGGCATCTCAGTTCAAGACCTTAATTCTTTCTATGATTCTGGTCACAAACTGAATTGGAAGACAACTAGGTAAAATTCAATGGTTAGGTTCAGTGTTGACCTTATGTAGAAATTTGATTTCGTTCGCATCCAATTCATTTTGCAATGAGAATCATGCAAAGAACTAAACTGGTGAACTGATTTGTCACTGTATAGTAACAAGTTTCTAAATCTATTGGGAAATTTTACTTTTATTGTAATCTGCTTGGAGGAAGTGGTGGTGTACAGGGAAGAGGTCTTTAACTAGGGAACGGTCTCACTCTGCTTTCTGGCTAATCTTGACTAGAAAGAGTTAAACTTCTCTGGAGAAAACAATTAACAAGAGAAGAGGGGAGATGACCAAGCAGACCCCAGGGAAGCTAGGAGTGACACTCATTACTGCTGAGTGTATGAAATGTATTCATGTTTTCCAAGTGTACAGGTCTTCAAGAATGCAAAACTGCAAAGCATCTCATCCTACTGGTGACTTCCATGCTGAAGTTGTTTAAGGGGATAACTTTTCTTTTAGGTTCCAGCATCTGGCTTTCCCTTACTTGTGTTCTGGCCACTTGTGATAGGGTGTGCACACCAACCTAGCATAAGACTATTAGCCAGATGATTCTTTTTCAAGGCTTATATGATGTGTGTGTTATGTATGCATTACAACACTTATCAGTGTTCAAACACTGCTCAGGCAGTCCAGACAATGTCACACTAAAAATTAAAGGTTGGATATGAGTAACTTATAAAGTGCATCTACGGGCAGGTGCCTTCTCTGATGGCACCCTATTAAAAGATAACAAATTTAGATATAACAGATAAATGTTATTCTACTAAGATAAACATTTAAAGGTGTTTTAGAGATAATTACCAAACCTAATGGTGATAGTATGATAGCATTTTTATGATTGCTATACTAAAATGTTATGCTTTCTTGGTCTCAAATTTTCTCTCCATAACTTTATACTTGCTATCTTTAAAAAATTCTGCAAGCATTCAACTTCTAAAAGAACCGTGATTAGTAAGACAATAACAATTTCCTAGTCATACTATATGTTTCAAGGTGATTTATATCTAGATAAAAATCATACAATTAAACTTACTAACCTATTGATGTTCAACAACTGAGGTCTGAAGACCCAGAGCGATGAAGGGAGCACAGCTAAAATTTTGGGCCTGGCCCCCCAAAGTCAACAGAATCCCCAGACAAGGGGCATTTCTACAGGATCCTACAATTTTGGTGATTCCTACAATTTGTGTGTTTGTGTGTGTGTGTGTATGTAGGGTGCTGAATGGGGAGATTTTTGGTCTCCACATGACAGGAGTGAACCATATACAGTGTGCTAAAAATGTCACCAGAGAGAAAAGTATTTCCCCTGTTCCATGGGAAGCCACATGATCAAGCATAACTGTCTTTCAAAACTCACACTTCTAGGATTAATAAACCATCCTATTATGAAGAGGCATGGAGAGATGAGATTTTTCTCCATTTAATTGCTGTGTCTTTTGAGTTTATTAGTGAATTATCTATCTCAATTTCTTTCCTCTCTACTAAAATTGTCTTTTCAGAGTGCTTACCCAAAACAGCCACCCTTGTACAATAACTGTGATCAACACCACTCCCAAAACAACGTAATAAGCAGGTAACAGCTACATGTGGCTGGTGGGATAAAATAAAAAACTGAGTTCTCAGAAGATGACTGGCCTTTCCTCTTCTTTCTGGGTCTTGGAGCTTCTATTAAGTTACAATTCCTTTTGACCTCAGTTTCCTTGTCTGAAACATGATTACATCAAACTCAAAGATTTCCAAGGTTAGCTTCATCCTCAGGCTTCAAAGCTTGAAGGGAAAACAAGACAGAAAACAGATGCTGATGTCCACAGTTAATTGCCCAATACAATTATTTTGCCACTTTCCAGAAGGGTTAAGAGTTCATCAACAAACCTAAGTAACTATGCAGTCACCCTGCATTCCTTTTCAATACTAGCCCTTCTAGTTACTTTCATTAAATTCCCCTTGGCAGTTTCCCAGGCTCAATTACAATGCCAACTTCCCTGGCAACTTTCTTGGAAAGCTCAGGAGGCACATTCTATTCCTGGTTTTCGAGGGTGAACTCGGGCTGAGGACAGGGCATATCAGGTCCTGTAAGTGTGGATGGCTACACAGCCAAAGATTCAAAGTGAATACTAACCCCTCCAGCAAAAGTCTTGTTGAAAGGAACCCAGTCATGCACACTAGATCTTCCTGGAGGGCTGTTAAACAATTACGATGTCTACATGGGCCAATGAAATCACAGTCTCCCGGAACAAATGCATTTTTAAAGGCTGCCCAATGTAGCTAAGAGGCATTCCAGGTGAATGGCTCTTTTTAGAGGAAAACACTTCCAAGTCTGACCAGTTTCAACAAGGCCACACAGCCCAATACAGCAGAACTTGGGAGGCTCACCTGTGCCAAGAAAACTCACCTGTGAGAACAAGAAACTTGAGAGAGGGATCTAAGAGACCGAGAGAGAGATTTTGACAAAACAGAATGCCCTAAGTAACAGAAACAGTAGTTTGCCATAGCAGCAGCAGCGGTCCCAGAACTTCCCCAGTGGTTAAGGGACACGAAGGAGCATCCTGCCAGGGAAGACAGTGAAGGTGGCACCCTGGGCCTGTATAAGGAGGACTCCAGAACTGGAAAGAGGGCCAGGCTGGCTTCCGCAGCCAGTACAAGAAATGCAGTGAGAGGTAGGCCATCTGGAGCAAGGGGTTCTGAGCAGAGGAGGAGGACGGATGGACCTGGGAATAAGCAGGACAGGAGAAAGGAAAGGGAAAGACGGAATCATTCTTAAACTGCTGGCGACAGAGGAAGTGAAAACATACGTAGCGAGGAACCTGGTGGAAAATGTGGGGGGATGTGTTCAAAGACGTTTCTTTACTGCGAGCTTCAGATTATCTCTGACCAAAGTGCTGTGTGCTCTGGGAAAAGTTCCAGAAGACAGACAAAACAAACACAAAGGGAGTCTAGATCCAGTTTCTCAGGTGAGTGTGGTGCATTCTGCAGGAGTCTCCAGCTTCCAGACAGTTCTGTATTTCTACAATGAGAAGAGTTAACTTCTGTGTATAATAGTCACAGCTATAGCTTGAGAAAACATTCCTATCTCTTCTAAAGTGCCTTTGCCCCTATGCTAATGACAGGATAATATTTTATCGGGGTTTTTTTGAGGGATAGAACCCAAGGTCCCACCATCCTCAGTACCAAGTATCAGTTTTTCTATATGTTACGAGGTAACTGACGTGTGTTATTGGATATCTTTCTCTCAGGGGGTCTGCAATTTTTCTTTCTTTTTAAGCTCTGGAGCCTTGGCTCAGTAGATATTTAAGGTCTCAGAATCATCTTTTCATCACAGTGCCCTAAAATGATTTTTGTTAGTTAGAACTTTCTCATATAGGGATGAAAGCAAGTCTCCAAGGTAAATATTAAAGCTAATACATTTGCTCAGTAGTAGCCTCAGGCCCTGAGCTACAGTGTCATATTCAAAAAATATAATGAATTCTACATATCTGCGGTTTAAAAGTAATGCATTGAAAAACATCTGACAAAGACTTACAAACTATCCAATGGCTTAGACCCACTGGCAAAGTTTTGCTAACTGGTATGTAATTATGTCATATTAGGCTACTGAAAAAATGTTTTATTCATAATGTTTTCCATGAAGTATTTCTTTCTCTAACATAAGTAATTCCACATCGGATTAATTTATGGACATTATACAACTTTACCAAATATTTGTGCATCTACTCATTTTATAAACCATTGATAATTGCCTGAAATTGTGCAATTTGAAAGGATCTTAGGAAAAGAAGATGAGAGTTGCCCTGCATTCTCACTATTTAAGACTAAAATCCAGTCTATCATAATAATTGTGGAAGCTGATGTTTATTGTGTGCTTACAATGACTGGGCATTTAAAAGTGCCATATAGATTATTTTAGCTATTGCGTATAGCAAACTCTGAAGGAATTTTTTCCTCAGTGCGTATATTATTTCTGAGGCCTAGGGAGTTTACTAAACTTGCTCAGAATAATACTGTGTACATTGCTGATAAAAGATTTGAACCCATATGGTTTTGTATTTGTGCCCTTAGCCTCCAACCGCACCATTTTCTAGGGCGGAATATTTCCTCAGGAGCCTGAAGCTTCTGCTATCAACCATCACCATGTGATGTGATGTCATAATACAAGAAATGGTCAGATAAGCTACATGGACCAGTCTTCCAATTAGGTCATGCATCACAGGTTTTAGACATGCCTTAAAATAGCCAGTGATGGCATATTGGCATCTTGGGAGTGCTGTCACAAAATACTACTATGAATGTGGTGACTTACAAGAAGTCTATTAACTTACTGTAGAGGCCAGAACTCTGAAATCAAGGTGTTACCGGGCTGTCCTCCATCAACAGACTAAAAGGGTGAATTCTACGGTGCCTTTTCCAGTTTCTGGCAGCTGCAGGAATTCTTTGATTTATGGCTGCATAGCCCCACTCTCTGCCTCAGCCTTCACATGGCCTGTTCCTCTTCTCCAAGACTCTCCTCTGTGTGTTGCTTACAAGAATCTTGTCTTTAGAGGTAATGCCCATCCAGATAATCTAGAGTGCTCTCCTCTCAGGATCCCCAACTTAATTACATCTGCAATGTCATTTTCCAAATAAGGTTGTCACTCAGCACCCTGCAGATGTGCTTTTGCAGTTGTATCACTGCCCCTTTGTGGGAGAATTAAAGTCAGTCCATTCAAATGCTTTTCTGACTTTCACTGTTTTCTGGGAGAGGGACAGAATGGTCTCTGTAGTCATATGTCCTGGATGCGAGTGTAAGCACTGCTGTTTCCATAGCTATCACTCAAAGTTAATAAATCTGCTTTATAGCAGTTGAAAGAACAAAGATGACTTTATCACCATAAACCTTTTTAATTTTGGCATATAACAATTATTCAAAGAACAGTAGCTTCTGTCCATATTCTGGGGATGGTAGTATTTGAAATAAATTTAAAGCATAAATGGGAGCATATTAGATAGAGTAAGGATGGATGGATTCTAAAACAAAGAAAAACACTTTACAAGGTGTTAGACAGGCTTAAAAGAACTGGGCAAGATTATGAAATAAAGTGAGATGGATGGACAGAAGGTGAATCTGAATTCTTCTTAAGCTCGGATCTCACAATGATTACTGAGTCTTCTGTCTTCCGTATTCCAGTTATTCATCCACTGACACGTTGCTCACTGGCCTGACCTCGCTAGTCCCACTTTTCCTCACCTAGCTACAGGCCCCATCAGATCTTTCCCAGACTACTTCAAAATCATTCTATATTAGTTAAGATTGCACTCCATCACCATCAATTGCAACAACGTTAAAATGACTAAATAAATGGAGTTTGTTTCTCACACAACAAATGCCTCAGATAGGTGACTATTTCCACTGGTTCCACAGCTCCAGGGCAGTTGTTGTAATATCCCTGGCATTGCTTAGGATTTGTTTTTTCATTATCAAATGGATGCTGGAGCTCTAGTCCTCATATCCATGTTCACAACAACAGAAGGTGGGAAAGCCACATGTAGAGCACTCATCAGCCAAGACCCTGGAAGCCACTAGTATGTTTCTGCCTAAATCTCACCGTATGAGAGGAAATAAGATGTTATTTAGGTTTCATGCTTCCACAGCAAAGCAAGGAAGGCTCAACTGCCAAGGAAGACAGGTGGGATTGGATGTCATAAATAACTACAAGGACTTCTGTGCTTCATATCTAGTGGCCTTGACTGACATCTCTCCTCCAACTCATGATCTATCTTGCTGGCATAATCAGTTTTCAGATAGATAATTTGGATGATACTGATGCAGAATGCTTTGCATATAGTTCGGTACCATCTGTGCCTGACTCTTAACTACCTTTCCAGTGTCAACTGGTGTTATTCACTCTGTTATATTTTGTACTATGTTAGTTCTCTCTTATTCATTTCCTTCTTCTTGGTCAGTGTAGACTCAGAATTTTTCCCAAATTGTGAGTTATACCTTGCTTTATACTTTAGTATTCATGGTTCCCTGTGCCTGGTTATGTCTTTACAATACATTTTGTGTGCTCAAAACTACCATGTTAATCTTCATGACATACTTGATTCTGTTAATCTTAATCTTGCTTGATCTCTTTTCGCTTTCTTGGCTGTTGGAATGGATGGTATGTTGTCCCATTCACAACTGTCTTCAGGAAAAATAATATATCTCTATCTCATCTCTACCTCTCTCTCTCTCTCTACATCTATCTATCTCTGTCTAGTCGGAAGTTGTAAATTCCTGTTGCAAGTGACTCTCAACTACCTCCCCTAGGACATTTTGCCCTTGTATTCAGAATGATCATTCCCTCAAGAATTTCCTCCTTCCAGAGTGGCCTCTATTCAATAATTGATTGTGCAGAGGCACAAAGTCCTGATGCACTGATTCAGATCAGGACAGCCATTAACACACATTCCATAGTCCATATACATTAACTGGCAGGGAATGTGCTGACACTGTAGTTGCAAGTACATGTAAACTGTGGATCAGCCCACCCTATGCTCAAATTTGATTTCTCCACTCCCTTATAAGGGTACAGTCTATGAGTTCTCCTAAAAAATACACCTCTGTAGAAATTTTAATTCAATCTATTTCCAATAATCCAATTAAAGCAGTTCCGTTGATACTTTCAACAAACTAAATATAATCTTTTGGCTACAGCTGGCTTTGTAGGAATGCTTAACACCTTGATATACCGACTGTCTCCTGAAGTTGGTTCTGATATGCGACTCTGAATTTTGATTGTTTAAGAATGATCTTTATTCAATTTGCATTCAAGATTTAAAATATGCAGAAAGATTTTCTGGGGAAGATTGTTGTTAGGACGACCTGCCACTTTCTCTCTAAAATAACAACTTCATTTCATGCTTTTGTTTTTAGTCATGTCAAAAGTACTATCACAAAACCACACTCCAGAAAACAATATTTCTTCAATGCAGAACTCGTACTTCTTATTAACATTGTGCTTCCATGCAGATCATGTACACCCAAACCTATCCCATTACCTCCAGAGGCATGTGTATTGCCTCATGCAATGTAAAGCAGAGTGAAGATATTCAAAAACATTGCAGATAAAGATAGTGGCCCCTTCTTGATAAGCAGTTTAAATCTCTTCTGCCTAATATGAATATAAAGTAAAACTAATTTTATTCTAACAAATTAAATGATGTATGGCACAAGTGTGAAAGGTAAACATAAGTGAATAAAAGTACAACAGACTTTAGTTACCTATGTGTTTGCTCTTACTACTAAAACCCATTCATCTCCTGGCTTTAAGAATTAGCACATTCAATGATCAAAGAGTAACATGATGATAATTATTTAGGAGACATCAGTTATAGGAAAAGGAAGCCACAAAATATGGGCTTTTAAGCTATTCTGGATGCCCAAACTAGATTCTTTGGATGTTGTCTTCCGGAAGTGATATGCATAGGGTATTACTCCTGTGGATCATTGGAAGGCATTCAGATCTGTCTGTCTCAATCTTAGATCAGTAACTAATGAGTTTCTGAATGACTACCATGCTGTTAGCGTCTGAGATGTCTGAGTTGAGCAGATATGAGGTTTACAGTACAATGACAGACTGCAGTGACTTAGCTGGGAACCCTGGAAACGGTAACTATGACACCTGTAGTTGCTGTCAGTGTTGGATAAAACAGTTTCCAACAGCATAATAGGATCACAAAACCTTGAGAGAACCTAATTTTATTCATTAAAACTAAAGAATTACTCAATATGTTTCTGAAAAATACAAATGGATCACTCTATGACTTATTGCAGCTATTTGGGTGTAAATGCTGGCAAAGTCATGCAGGCTTCTACTGACATGCTTCTACTTTGCTCACAGAATAGCTTATGGTTTTGTACTGTGACTTCATACTTCTGTCTCTCCACATAGGCAACCAGCTTGATGGAATTTGTCATCAAGAGGTTATCAGCCAGGAAAATTAAAAGATGCTAATTAAAGCATTGTTTATGACTTTGAGAATTTTTAATCCTCCTAACTTTTCTTTGGTATATCCAAAGATCTTTTTACATCCATTAAAAATGATATGACAGCTCAATATTTATAACCATGGAAGATATTCCTGCCATATTGTGAACTAAAAAAAGTAGACACCACACCACATGCACAGCAATAAATAATCTATATAAAATTATGTATGTACCCAAACACAGATATGTATATATATTCAGGAAGAGATATCTGAAAACATGTTGCCATCTGCTCAAGGAAGATTTAGGAGGATATCTGCTTTCTCCTTCCTACTTTAGTGTATTGATTAAATGCTTTGACAATGAGTGTTAGTAAAATTAACAGCAAAACTGAGCATTAATAAAATATTATCCTATCTGAATTTTTAAGAATGATTTTACAAGTCAAAGTTTTATCAGTGTGTCTATTTTTATATATGGTATGTTAACAATAGTGTTAGTCTTTAAATTTTTAAAACTTGCAATAAAAGATACATTGCCATTCATGTCCTTCAAAATCCTCCTTCTTTGTTTTGATTACACTTACCTCATCACTGTTTCCACTTCCTTTGGTAGTTCTGGCAATCCCTTTGTGTGTTTTTAGTTATGGCTACCTCTGTGTCCTGAAGTGATTTGAAACATTTGCCTTCCACAGTTGTTTTGACTTTGAGCTCAAAGTTGAATGGTACCAGATCTGGCAAATGAGGTACTTGAGGACACTGCGTAATGCTTTTACTAGCCCGGCTTTCCCAGGAATGGCACTCAGCGTAAGTATGCATCATATTTTTACCACATTTTGTAAAGCCTCTTCAGAAAGAGCACTTCTAGAACTGCTTCAGGAAGTGATAATAATGATGGGATGAGTGTGTTCAAACTGAAGGGGTATTTTGAGGGAGATTAATGGCAACATTATTACACTAATGTACTTACTATAGTACAATATAGGTTTTTACATTTCATAACAAAACTTGTAACATTGTTTTACTTTCAGATAGACAACACCTGGTCTGTGGCACATTCAGTCTCAATTTAGCTATATACACACATACATAATTTCCCCTCTTTTCACTTCTCCTTTCCCACACTGCAGTTGCCCCTTATTTTGAGAATTTTCATTTCATTTGATGATATCTATCATACCTCCTAGTTTTTATTCACTCTTTCAGGTTCTTACACTAGTGAGACAATACATTGCTTACACATGGAGGTCTTGTTTATTTCACTTATGAGTATGGTCTCTAGTTGTGACCATTTACCTACAAAAGCCTTGAGTTTATCTTTATAGCTGAGTAATACTGCATTATATAAAAGTCCCACAAGTTTTTTTTAATCCAGTCCTCAAGGAATGGACGTTGGGTTGCTTCCACAATTTAGCAGTTACAAATTATGCCTCTCTGAACACGGTTGCACATATAACGCTGTGATATGATGTTTTCAGATCTTCTGGGAAAATACCCAGAAGGGGAATAGCTGGGTTGAATGAGACCTCTAGACTTAATTTGCTGAGGAATCTCCAATCGGATTTCCACAGAGGTTTCACCAGTCTGCATTCCCACCAGCAGTGGAGAAGAGTTCCTATTTCTCCACAGCCTCTCCAGCATTTATTATTGGTTGATTTCTTAATGGTAGTTATTCTTACTGGGGTGAGGTAAGATGGTAACTTTTATGTTAATGTGTATTGTCACAACACAAATATCATTGAAATCAAGTGAAAAAAGCTATAATTCTCAGTACATTGGGATTAATCATCAATTCATAACACCATAACAGTTCCAACTTATTTAGTATATGTTCCTTATTCACCCTAATGTTCTAATTGAAATAGCAACACAGGATGATCCCATGGTCAAAGTACTCTCCCAAGCATCTCCTCTTGCTGTTTATACATACTTTTACAAAGTTTAACTTTTTGTCTTTATATTACTTCTAAATACAGCTTCTAAGTATAGCTGAGTATTCTGGCATTCTTGTTTAGCCTTTACCTAAAAGTTGCAGTATTTGGTATTTGAAGTTTTCTTGAATGAATATAAAACCATTCCTTGTTTATAGAGATAATTTTAAAGAATGCTTGACCCAGGAATTAACTGTGGCTAAATCAATACAGGTGGATTTTTTCCTTTTATATTTTAATTTTTTTAATTTTAAAAAGAAAAAACAATAACAAAATAACAGACAAAGCAAAACAACATAAAAACAATAAAAATGATACATAATTTCAAAACAAGATAATAGGAAATTAACAATAGTTGTTGTATTACATATAGTTACTTTCAACAAAGTTGCTCAGATTACCAGATGTAAGAATGCAAGATTGATCAAACAATTAAAGAGAATAAAAAAATTAGAAACAATACAGAGCTTCACTGAAAGAAAGACAGCCTCTTTAATAAATAGTGCTGGCAAACTGGCTTTCCACATACCAAAGACTAAAGTTAGACCTATGTCCATCACCACGCACTAAACTACATCTGGATTTTATGTGAGAACATAGTGAATCTTTATAAAAGACTGGAGATGAATTGAAGAAGACATCTAGTTGCTCTTTTCTAAGAATATCATATCCATTGCTGGAAGATGGTCCTGTTTTATTTACTTTTCTATGAGTCTCAGTAGTTTATTCTATTGCTTAGTTACATATTCCTACTACAGAGTGCCCATGCTTAACTATATGCATTGTAAAGAATTCTGGCTGTCTTCTTCCTACTTAGGAAATAGTACAATCTGTTCCTGTAATGCATGTTTTCACAAAAGAAATTTGCTTATATCTGTTAGGAGAATTGTGCTTTTTTAAAAAAGCAGGGTCATTTGATTTGTAATATTAAACAACATATTAATGTTTTTAAAAATTTATTTTATGGAAAAAAGGTAAAACAAAATTTCATCGCAAGATGATAGGAGGATGACAATAGTTAATATATTGCACATTATCTTTAAAGTAGTTACTCAGAGCATAATATATGGTCAAAAAACTTCTCCAATTGATATTAGCACAAACTTTCCTTTTCTACAAACCCAGACACAATAATGTAACTAACTTGCATTTTTCCCCTTTCCCCTTCTCTACTCTCCCCCTCCCCCATAGTTCCTTTTTCCTTTTAGACAGTTTCTTCCCTTTTCACAATACTTAATGTACATTTTAGACCTTATTTACTCTTTTAATTTCTCACACCAGGGAGACAATGTGAAGCTTACACATGTGAGTTTGATTTATTTCACTTATGATGCATCCATTGACATGTTAATGTTTTGAGGTAAGTTAGGGATAAGATTCTTTTCAGTTAAAGGTATGTGAAGACCTAAAGGGAACAACAGCTAAAATCCTGAAAACACCTTCTTTGCTGGCTATTCTAATAAATGTGCTTTATACAGAGTTAGCAATTTGATAAAAGTAAGAGTTTGGTAATTAATCTACCTAAACATTTATTTTGTGTTTAAAAATTTTTAGATGGATTAAGAAGTCTGTGACTCTGAATCAGATTTTTAACCTGATAAAGCTGGCTCCTATGAAAAATGAAGGCCTTTTTCAGCCACTTCTCAGAAGAGAAATCATGAACTTAATGGGGGTGGGATAATATTATCTTATGGATCTGACTGGCATTTTTCTGATGATCAAGGATGTTCAGCCTTGTTTCATGTACATGTTTTTGAGAAATATTTAATGAAAATGAAGAGGAAACAAATATAAAGATGCCACATGTGCACTGCTTGGAAGAATTACTATTATCATAAGATCCAGAACCCCTTCTAGAATCCAGGAGCTATTCCCCTTCTCTTAATTTCCAATAAAACTCTCCTAATTTCAAAATCATAGTAATAATAGTACAATGTCCATCCAAATTGACCTTCTCATTGAAGGCTATTTCCTCTGTCAAATTTCTAAGATCAATGTTTAGGGAGAGAAAGAAATCCTACAACACAAATGGAACCACAAATAACCCTTAACAGCTGACGTAATATTGGGCCAAAAGAAAATGGCAGTCACAGACTCCCTGACTGAGAGGACACTGCGAAGCCCAAGCAGCACAAGATCTCCAGGCACAAAGATAGAAGCGCGGAACCACGGAGAAGAATGGAAAGCAACAACCGAATCCACACTTTTAGAGCCAACTGATTTTTTGACAGTTACAAGAACAAAATGGTGAAAGAAAAGTCTCTAATACAGAATGCCAGGGCAACTGAATAGCAAAATGCACAAAAATGAAACTAGATCCCCGTCTCTGCCTACACAAAATCAACTCTACATCCATGAAAAACTCACCTTAAGAACTCAAACTATGAACTCCTGAAAGAAAACATGGAGAAATGTTACATGACATTGATCTGGGCAAAGAACTTTTAGGTAAAATCTCAAAAGTACAGGCAACATAAGTAAAACTAGACAAATGAATTATGTTAAAAGACTTCTGTCCATCAAAGAAAATAACAGAGTGAACAGACAATGTATAGAATGGGAAAAATGTTTGCAAAGTATTTGCTGGACAAGGAAAGGCTTAGTATCCAGATTTTATAAGGAATTCAAGTGGCATAGCAGGAAAGAAACAATATGATTCTAACTTGGAAAAGAACATCCGAGTAGACTTTTTCCTCAAGCTCTCTTTCCAGATGGTTTAAATAACCAAAAGGTTCAGTTCTCCATCTTTTTCCTCACTGCAACTGGAATTTATCCTACAGAGATCTTATCTAAGCTTATGATTCAACTACCATCTCTATCATAAAACAAGCCCTTCTCTGTCTCCTGAATTCTAACTACTTATCTGTAAAGTCCTTCTCCTCCTGTCAGAAACTCAATCTGTCATCTAGCTGAAACGTCCTTTCCAACCGAATGTCCACTGTTTTTAAACACTGCCATCACACTCCCATGCACGGGCCCCTGAAATCACAACAATTCTACATTTGTCTTTTCCTCCACCAGCATATTTAGTGAGTTATCAATTTCAGTCTGTTCTTTCCGCAGAACATTCAGTTTCTTTTTCTCCTTACTTCTTCCCCTACCCAAGGTCAGTTTTGTCATCTTAGAAGAAGTTGTGCTCCTTGTCTTTGAAGATAGATTTATTTATGATGTCAGCAAACATTTATCAAATGTCCTCCAATTGTTCGTCAAATGTCCTGTCTCAGAAGTTAGGGATGGAACGATAAGCAAAAGCCACGGAACTGATACCTTCACGGAAGCTGTAGCCAGGGAAGGACACGAGAGAAGAAACAAGCAATACAGGATAGTACTGTGTGAAGCAGCAATAAACTGTATGAGAAAAGCAGACCAGAAGAACAATATATTGGAGAGGCACATATTTTTGTATAACTGCATTAGTTAAATCTTTAAATCTATATGCACTTCATGAAAATTTGATGTATACAGTTTTTCAGAATGAAGTTCCTGAAACAACATATTTTGTTTCTCTATTCAAACATTTTTAATATTGCTATTTCTCTATTTAAGCACATTCAACAAGTATTTATCTATAAAATAAATGACATAAACTCCAAAGCACTTGATAAACTCAGGAACGCTTAAACTTCTCCCAATTATGTCTTCTGTTTTTAGTTATAAACACAAAACTCTAGCAATATTGGTTAACTCCTATACTTTACACTTTCCTACTTGATGGATTTTGTCCCTATCTGAAGGGTTCCTTACACTTCAGGTCCCACTACAAAAGTCTCTGCTATTTGAGGTTTCTTTCTAATCAAAATAATTTCCCCAATCTAAGATATCCAGTTTGACAGAGAATCTATGACCTTATAATGAACCATCTTCTGTGCTCATATTTTTTTCTTTCCAGTTGAATGCTTTTCTTTTAAAAGAAGACTATTGCATCATTTTGCACTAGTCTCAGCCCACTGAACTTTGGTCAGCCAAATGGTTGGCATACAAGCATTTGTTAAGTGTTGACTGACCAATTAGATGATCTGAACACAGGCAGCCTTTCTGGCTCGATCTACTATTCACTAACGTCATCTATCCTTTCGTCTTGGTGACACTGAACTTGACATAGAATTAACATCACTTAAGTTGTCTGCAGATGTCTTTTATTTCTCCTCTTGAAGGAAGAGTGTTACTGCAATCCAAACACAGCTTGCGCAATTTTTTCTAGGATGAAATGGTTTATCAGGATATGTGCTTTCCACTCAGGCCACAAGAGGGAGCAGCAGTTCTTTGCCAGGAACCAGAATAAATGGCATAGTTTGATTCTACACTTGCTACCCTAATATTTTGTTTTTATTCTTTTTTTTTTTTTTTTTTTGGCGGCACTGGGGATCGAACTCAGGACCCTGCGCTTGCTAGGCAGGTGCTTATTCCACTGAGCTATATCCCCAGCCCCTATTTTGTTTTTATTCTGTACTATTTTCAAAAATGCCTTTATCTTCATTTTCTTCTTTTAGCATATACTTGCTACTACTAATTTCTCCACAGATTCATCATTTCCTTAATTAAAAGGAGTGGCTCTCTAAAGTAGTACTAGTAGTTTTGGGAAAATGTTACTTGTTGAAAATCATGATTCAGAGGAAAAGCAGAAATAAGCTTACAATGAAATTCCGACATGTACAGAAGCAGCACGTGTTTTTCTCTAAGTCTGCCTATAGAGCAGCGTGCAGATGGGTATTTCAGGCAGGTAACAAGAACTGGGAGTTGAGAGAGAGACAGAGAGACAGAGAGACAGAGGAGTGGAATGTTCCATTTTACAAATTCATAGTTATTTTTAACGAATGCTTTTTTACAACGTTTCATATTTTCTTGTGATCTTATTTTAAAAACTTAACAGCTAGAACAGTTTTTCACTCATCAGCCAATATTGTGCTAAGCATTACCGTTAAAATTTTATTTTGAATTCTGATCACAACCAACACCTTAATTCCACACAGGGTAATAACAGCTAACTTGTATTGATTGATTAAGCAAATTTCTCTGTGTCAATTTTGAGGTTCCACACTGAGTGAAGAAAACAAAACAATAATAATTATACAAATAGTGATAGTGATCATACTATATAAATCTTTTTATGCAAATAAACCCTCCATACATATACAAAGGATAAAGTCCTGCAAAATTATACATTAGAAATATTTACTCATGATTTTCTGAACAGAGAGGAAGAAACAGGTAAAATTCCTTCACGGGGGTTTTCATTTTAGATTCTTCCCTAAAATTTGAGTATTTAAAGGGAGCATGCATAGGTTTTGTGAATATAAACAACTGAAGGCAAAATTTTAAATTATAAAGTGAGACTACTTGCACATTACTTTAAGGGCAAAATGTTCCACTTATAAAAGGTCATTGACTTCATAACAATAAACAAGTCCACTATTTCCCCACTAAATATACAATCATTCAGAGATTAACCAGAATAGTACCAAGAACTCAAAATTTGGTCCTAATGTAACTCTGTATTGCATAATTGCTAACAAAGAATGGACTTGTTTTGCAGAAGTGATCAAAAGTAGCCTCATGAGACAGCTAAATATGTTTATTACATAATATCTCCTATTCACAGCAGTGAATGTTGTAAACAGATAAAAATACCCAAAACTGTATTATTGATCATAAAGCTCAGGGTCAGAAAGTTTATCCTTTCCACCAACTTGGATTATGACAGTGACAAAACCTTTGGAAGCTAATTCAAGACAGACTTCTTACAAGTTCATCCTTCTAACATGAATTCCCTGTCAGCTTTGAGTATTAAAATGTGTCTAGAGGGCTAGGGATATAGCTCACTGGCGCAGCACCTGCTTGGCAAGCCCGAGGTCCTGAGTTTGACTCCTGGTACCATTAAACAAACCAAAAAAAAGTGTCCATAAAGTGCTTCATTTATTTAAATTTAGCTCCATAATTTCTCCTTTCTAAAATTAGACAATAATAAAATAATTTCAACCCAAAATGTTTATGGTTTTGCTTTCTTTTATTAAAAGGTAAACCTTTATCCACTCGACCCCAGCTCACACTCAGTCTCCACTCCTCACCATGGGGCAGCAGAACAAGCACAGCAAGTCCCTCTCTCAAATGAAATGCCTTTGTTGGCTGTAGAAGAAGCTCTGCAAATTGGTGAGCATGGAGCGAATCTGAAGATCGTCAGCACCACTGAACGTGGTTCAGCGATGCTGTTGCAACTTGCCCATGCATGGCCCAACCTTGCGAGCATTTCTTTCCCTCAAGAAATGGTCAATCTTGAACTGGAATGTACTTTTCTCCTTCCACTCATGTAGTGTTTGTGTTCATGTAGTAACTGCCCATGACAACTGTTCTCTAGTCATTCGCTCCACATTCGGTCGGGGAGATCATATCTTAGCACGGAAAATTAGGGCAAGGGACACAAATCGAGAAATTTCAGTATGATGCTGACTCTGGACCTCCATCTTTGTTTACATCCTTGAGTTGATTTTTAACCATTTATAACCATATGGAAAGATGTACATGTAATTAGACTTCTCCCTTAACCTCCAGAACTGTATGCACAAGTGTCTAATATTTAACGTTTCTTTGGTTCCTCAAAGTGGACTGAAAATTATCTTCCCCCTTAGGTAAAACTACCAATTATATTCTAAAACAACTAAATTGTGATGGTCATGGAAGGTCAGACAGCTATCCAGTATCCAAAGAATGTGGGTATGATCAAGTAGTTAAGGTGAATCTAACAGGAACACAGCAAGGAAGGAGTGACTGGCCTTATCATATTTTAAAAAAGCAGAGGTTCAAATTTTCAGGATTTCAATAACAAATCATGACATTGAGATAAAAGTTTTGCACAATGATATATATGGCCTGAATGCCAAAAACATGGACTTCCTACCTGAAAGGAAAGAAATTCTTAGAAACACTCAACCTTCCACAAATGAAGAAACAATAAAAAAAAAAAAATTGGAATAGATTTATAACCATTAAGATTAGATCTATAATAAAAAAATTCCAACACAGAAAATTCCAGGACAAAATAGTTTCTCCAAGTGAATTCTCCCAGTTAAAAGAAAATTAACATGAATCCTTCTCATATTGCTTTAAAAACTTAAAAAAGAGAAAACATTTCCTAATCCTGGCTATTAGACTAGGACTGTATTGTTATAAAATCTAGACAAAGATACTAGAAAACTATGCACTGGCTGATATTTAAGATAAGTACTGATGTAAAAATCTGCAACAAAACATTACCGAAATGAACTCAGTGGCATACTAAAGTAATTATATTCTGTGCCAAATTAGGATTTATCCCTGGAATGCAAGACTGGTTGAACATACCAAAACAATCAAGGTAGTATACCACATTAATAGTATGGACAAAAGTACATGATCATCTTAACTGATACAAAAAGGGTACTTGTCAATATTCAGTACCCTTTTATGCTGAAAACTCTCAACAGACACAAAAGGAAAAGGGCCCCAACATAGTAAAGGTCAATGGGAAAAGCCTATAGCTAACATTATACTCACTGGTAAAAACCTAGAAGCTTTTTCTCCAACATCAGAAAGAAAATAAGAATGCCTGCTTTGTTAACAAAATTGTGGAAGTCCTAAAATTAATTAGCAAGTAAAAGAAGCAAAAATACATCTAAATCAGAAATAATAGAATAAAAATTACTTCTACTAACAAATGATGCAGTTTTATATGTATAAAACGTCAAAGCTTTCAGCAAAGAATTGAGAACTGATAAATGAATTCAGCAACTAACAGGATATAAAGTAAACATTGAAAAGCAGCTGTATTACTATATACCAACAAAGAATAATCTGAAAAACATAGTATGAAACAACCCAGTCATGACAACATCAAAAGAATAAAATACTTAGGGGAAAGATTCATGTGCTGAAAACCAGAATATTGTTGAAAAATTAAAGAGAAAGCAAATAAGTGGAAAGACATTCATGCTATGGACCGTAAAATTTAATATAGTTAAGATACTAAATATTTCCAAAGTGATGTACTAATTTAAAGTATTCCTTATTAAAATTTTTAAAATATCAATGAGATTATTTTCAGAAATAGAAAAACCCATCCTGGAATTCCTTTGGAATATGAAACGACCTAAGAAGACAAAGTAATTTTGAAAAAGGAAGACAAAATTAGAGATCTCACATTTACTGCCCTCAAAACTGATTACAAAGCTCTAGTAACCAAAACAGTTTCTATTATTGGCACAAAATATACATACATACATACATATATATATATTTGTATGTATACATTTGTATACAATTTGTATACAACTTTATATAATTATATACAGTTGTGTACATTGCATGGAATGTATAAAGTTCCATACAGTGGAATAAGTAGAGAACCCATACATATGCTTTCACATATTGTACAGTTAAATGACTTTAGACAAAATGGGAAAGGCAATCGTTTTCGCAAATGGTGCTGGGAAAACTAGACATCCACAGGCAAAAGAACAAAGCTGACCCTTTACCTTACAACATATACCAAAATTAATTCAAAATAGATGAAGGATCTAAATATAACACATAAAATTATAAAATTTTTAGAATAAAATAAGGTGAGGAAACTTCACAAGTTTGGATTTGGCAATGATTTATTTCCTATGATGCACAAAATTGTACAAGAGAAAAGTTTACTACATCAAACTTAACATCAGTGCATTAAAGGACATGATCATCGGATTGACCATGTAAGTACAGAATGGAAGAAAATATTTGCAAATTATCTATTAAAGTTTTAATATCTAGCATATAAAGGAACTGGTACAATTCACCAGTTAAAGACAGAGTACTTGGGCAGAGCACTTCAATAGACATTTCTCAAGGAAGATATTCTGGTGGCCAATAATTACATGAAAAGATCCCAGATATCACTAATTAAGGAAATACAAATCATGACCACAATGAGATAGGACCAAAGCCTCTTCATCTCTCACCCAATCTGCTTCCTCAGTGTCTGATAGTTGGTCTTCCCCAGTGTTCTTCAGACCCTGCTCAGTAAATTCATTGTGATCATCTGGGGTATGTTTCCCACTGATAGGATGACATTTTTCTTTTAATTAAGACAAAACTCCTAGCATAATCTATGTATGGGATCAGCAAAATTTTATCTAAACATGTAAAATATTAGGATTTCTGTATCACACAGTCTCTGTTACAACTGTTCAACATACGGTTATGACAAAGAGGTTATAAGCAATAAGCAATCATAGGAAATTAGCAAGTAGGTTGCCCTTTGCCAATAAAACTCTATATAAACACAAGCATCGGGCTGTTTAGCACAGGGGCTATGTTCTGCAGAATACTACCCTGTAGCATCGATGTCTTTGCCTTCCCACTGCTTCATTCTCTCATACAGAATGCTATCGCCACTGGCACCATTATGTGACACTCACTTCATGTCTTTGTGCTTCTTGTACTCTTTGCCACCATAGAATCTTTGCAATGTCCTTCCTCTCTGCCCAGGATGCTCTTCATTCCTATCTTCCCACGGCTGGTTTGCCTCACCCCCAGCTCTTACTCTGAAGTTTTTCATCCAGTCACGCCCTCGTGGCTTCCCCCCTCTTTAGTATATTCTTCTCCCACTCTAGTGGAACCTTCTTCCAGAACACCAGTTGGCATGATTCTGAACTCTATTATAATTATTGGGTAATGATTTTCATCAATTCCTGCTACCATTAAACTGTGGTTTCCAAAGAGGAAGGAGTTGTATCTTTCCTTTGCTCGGGTACTGAATTTCCTAGACCCAGTGCTCAGCACATACTTGGAATTCAGTAAATTCTTGGGGACTGACTGAATAAATTAATTAATTCATGGGTGATTGTCTCCACTACCATCACCATCAGCCTCAAGATTCCATTGTGGGATGTGCTTTCACACGGTGTTTCTCTTTCTTTCCATGTGACTCTTCTCTTGTGTGATTGGGATAATTCCTATTACTGGAAGAGTCACCATTCTGTCTTTACAAATGTCTAATGAAGTTTCTTTTGCCTTTGATCCTGAAAAGCATATGCCATAGACTGATCAAAATTCTCCAAACAGATGATTAGGAATTTTTTTTTAGGAGAATACAGTTGCTTTTATTGACTTGCTGCAATGAAGGAGAACATGCAATATCAAACAGAAACAATGGGGGAAACCTCAGTAGAAAAGTAAAAAAATAAACTTTGAGAATTTGAAATTATGTTTAGTAGTATGAGGGAGATTTCAAAGAGGCAGTGATTTTGCTTTAGATTGCCTGCTGCTATCAAGAAGTAAGAATAATTCTCTGGTTATTCAACCTAATAACTATTATCTAGGCCATAGGAAAGATTGGAGCATTGCTAAAGCTGTAGTTAATGAAATGGTAGTTGTTTCTCATATTATTTGGTCTTTTTTGTAGTTTGGACAAAAATTTTCTGGATAGTTTTATGTTAATACATGATGACAAAAGGTTCTTAGTCACTTTCCTCCATCAAGATCACAGAGTGGCTTGTCTTCCTTGTCATTCTCCAAGGTTATGTTCAGCAGGGGACACCATGGCCCGGCTGTGAGAACCCTGTCATTCCCAGCAGTTCTAAGCTGTGGGGTAGTGCCAGGAAGCTCCTGACTTTTAGACACCATTTTTCTTTTTAGAGTGAGTCCTCCCTGTGCAGAGTGTGTGCATATGACAGATGTCCATGCAAAGGACAAAGATACATTAATTGTGAAGATAAATTTCTTATTTATTGAAAAATATATGGCATTCACTGCCCTGTGCTCATTTACATAATCACAGAAAAATTTGAAAGCACAACAGCTCCTAAGAATCTCTCCCAAGTACATAATTAAAAAAAAATCTTTTGGATAATATTGCCAAGAATATGGTATCTACATATTAACAACTAAGAAATCCAACAGTTGGATTTTGGAACAGCCGGTCACCCATATCTCATGCCTTGGTCACTGCTGCAAGGTATGACATGTAAGAGGATTTATGAGGAGCCACGTGTACATTGTAGCTTAAGGACTGTGACAAAGACAGATATGTATCTCCTGCACAGTTTGAGGTTCTCTGTTAACCTAAGATGGTTCAAAGATAACAGGTGTTGCATAAGCTTGCTTTACCAAATAAGACAGAAAGCACCAGGATTCATCCAAATCCTTCTGGGGTCAGGGAAGTGCAAGTCCTGGAGGTTTCTAGGACAGTCTGTTTAGTACATATTTCTTCAAGGAGGGTTTGATTATTATCTGAGAGTGAGCAAAGGCACTGACTGGTCACCAAGTCAAGGCTGAATCAAAAGAGAAGAAAAAAAAAAACAAGTTACTGATTGGACAGATAGCTTCTTAACTGACACAAACATTTGACATTAATCAGGCATGTAAATATTAGCACATGTATGATTAGCTGGAAATAAAATGTCACAAGTATAAGTGCAAAGGGAAAGCGCTCAGAAGTAAAAGGCACTAAAGGGACTCCGCAGGAAACAAGGCTCTGCCACCTTCAGCTCGGCTTCCAACCTTTCACCCGTCTCTAACGCATTCCTTATGCTTTCCCACCCAAACATTCATCACTGTTCTAGAGTTCTAGAACTTTCTTTTTGTGAGTGAACTTGTTCATTTTGCATTTCCCAGAGAAAACAGAATCACCCTGGATAACTACTCAGTTCATCTACTGTGACTAGAAACGTCTAACTCCACAATCATGGTCAATCTCTTCTATCACTGTCATCCTTGTATGGCAACAAAATCCCACTTCCCTGCCATCTCAGGGGCCATCTCCCCCGAATCTCCATCTCTCTCTCTCCATTCTCCCTCCATTTCCTCCTCTCTGTCACATTTTAGTTCATCACAAACACAACAACTCTCTTCTGTTGAACAAGAAATACCCCCTGAGATCTATATTCCTCATTAGCCAGTTTCTATTTAGGATACAAGAAATAGAGACATATTTTCCAATACATTTAATGAAAGAATTACCTAAGCTCATTGCTTCTCTTGTCTGAACTCTCACTGACTTGTCAACACAATGGAAATTTTCTACTCTTCTATTTATAGCTAAGAAACTGCTTTTATCCAGACCACCAACTGGTTGAGTGTCTTCTATCCAAAATCTGGGTTGAAATTTTTTGTGGAGAATTACTCTAAAACTCAGTGGTTTAAAAAACCAAAAATAATTTGTTAACCGTCCTGTCAAAAGTAATTTGTTATCTTTCCCTGAAAGTTGGTGAGGGCACAGTGGGGGCAGCTTAACTCTATAACACAGAGTCTGGGGTTTCAGCAAAATTATTTGAAGGGTGGGGTTCAGATCATCTGAGTTCTTGTTCAGCCACGTATATGAAGGTCTTGAGAGCTGTGAGCTGAGACATAACTTGGGAATCCCAAAGGGCTCTTAGCTCTGACCTCTCTGTGTAGTCTGGGCTCCTTCACAGAATGATGACTGCTTTCCAAAGTTAAGCATCCTGAAATAGAGAGAACTGGGTAGAAACTTTACATGTCCTAGGCTTGGAAGTTGCTGAACACCCCGTATCCTATTCATCAACAGTCACAAGTGCTATCAAATTCATTGATATCATTCAGTTTCCTGTATCAACTACACTTTCCACATTAGAACACTGGAAATCTGGTGATGGTAAATGCTTGGAAAGCCCATTATATTTTTTCTCACAGACACTGTCTTAGTCTCTGGCTACTGCTATAACTAGATAGCTTATGTTGGGCAATTTACAAATGACAGAATTGTTTCTCATAATTCTGGGTACCAAGAAGTCAAGTATGAAGGCCCTGGAAGAACCAGTGTCTCCTGAGGGCTTGCTTTGCTTCAGAGATGATGTCTTCTTGCCATGCTTTGTTAAAGAGATGAATGATGAATTCCCACATCCATGGAAGGATCCAGCTACCTCCTTTCCTTTGTATAAGGATGCAAATCATCTCCCAGCAGCCTTGTCTCAGTACTATCACTCTGAGCAACAAACTTGAACATGTACATTTCAGGCCCAAACATTCATACCATAGCAAAACCCATGCAAAACACTTTTGAAAAGATTAGAATTTATTTAATTGATGATTTTACCAGCTTGTACAAACCATCAGTGCAGTCCAGACCTATTCATGCATTCCTTCTACTTAACATTTTAGTTAAATATGCTTGACACTGATATGGGAACGTGACTTTTTAAAATCCAATTCTAGAAGGAATACTTAATAGTTTCCTAAACTAAAATTTGTAAACTCGTTTATGCTGACTTCCTATTACATTAATAAAAATAGGTCTTTATTATGTCCCATCTTGAGGTAACTATAGTCTATAATCAGTGTGAAAATTTCAAATATTTTACACAGTTTTAGTAGTTCTCTTCTGATCTTTTCATTTTCTTTTAATATCATATTCTTAGCACTGTATCTAATTTTCTAGGAATTGTAGTTGTTAACCGTATGGTTGACTGTATGTTTTTTGTTTAAAATATGATCTATGTTAGCCCATTTTTTCTTGGAAAGAATAGTATCAGAATAACTTTAAAGCAAAGTCTAATTTCAAATAAATAACCTATTACCTAAAAGAGGAATGGGAACATTGAAGAGCAAGTATAATTTGATGAAAATATCATGTTAGAATGTAAACTATCATAGCTATACAAGAAAAGCATGAAATTTCCTCAAAGAACTAAAAATAAAGCTAGTAATAATTCAGCAGTCATAGACATATAGTGTCTACCAGCAGATGAATGAATGAAGAAAATGTGGCATATCTCTACAAAGGAATACCGGTTAGCCTTTAAAACGATGGGAATTGTCACGATAAAATGAATGAATCTAGAAGACAGTGAGCTGAGATAACAGGCATAGAAAGAGAAATACTGCATCGTTTCAGTTACATGTGGAATTTAAAATACTTGTGAAAGCTGACAGTAGAATGATGTTTACCAAAGATCAGTGAGGTGACACGAAGAGAGGCTGACCAAAGGGTACAAAGTTCCAATTACGTGACGTTGTGGTTGATATGAGGTGCCTAGAGGCTCGGCTAAGTGACTCAGCAGTTCTACACACTGGGTGAAAAGTAAGTGCTCCTACCACGCAGGGAGGTTGCTCATTGTGTCACCTGGCGACGTTTAGAAGGGTAACTAAGTGACCGAGCAGGAGGCCAGGGTCCTTACTTTGCGTACATTGTGAGCCTGTGCAAGTGCAGGACAGGGAGTCCGTGTGGGCAAGGCAAATAGCAGGCATACAATACAAAGGAAGAGAAGAGACTTGCTTCCCTCCTGCTTTTGGCTCTAGCTGCTGCTCTTGCTGTCTTGTGCCACAGCTAAATAAACCTTTCCTTCCTTAATTTGGGGCATTGGGCGTTTTGTTCCAGCAACAGGAGAAGTAACTAAGACACAAGGGAAAAATAAGACTTCAAGATCCATTACACAACAATAGTAAAAATGTATTGTATATGCATATTTCAAAATTGCTAAAACATAGATTTTAATTAGAATAAAAAATATGTGACATCATGGACCTTTAAATTTCTAAATACAACAGTTCCAGAAAACATTGTTTGTATTACATTAATACATTTACATGTAAGTGAAAAGATTTTAGATTAAAAGAGTAAAACAGAATGTCTTAGTCACTTTTCTGTCACTCAGTTACAACTAACATTCACAACTTAAGTGATGAGAGGTTTATTTTGGCGTATGTTTGCAATCAGTGGTTAGCTGGGTCTATGGCAGAACGGCAAGGCAGGGGAGCCGAGCGGGGGGGAAAAGCACTCGTCACGATGGCCAGAAAGCCGAGAGAGAGAGAAGCAAAGAGCTGGGATAGGATACGTCCCTGCAGGTCCATCTGCCAGCACCCACCTCTTCCAAGTATTCATTTCCTTATAGCTCTGGACTGGAAAATCACAGTGTGTCAGCAGAGGTGCTGTTTGCGTAGGTCTCCTCACGTTCTCCCTTCTCGCTGTATCTTCTGATGGCCTTTTCTCTGCACCTCAGTGTCTCTTATGACAAAACCAATCCTAGTCACTGAAGGCTCCCCCTATATGGTCTCATGTAATCTAAGTTACCTGCTTAAAGGTGCCAACACCAAATGCAGTCACACTGGCAACTAAAGCTCAGTTCTAGGAATTATGGAGGCCCACAATTCAGTCCACCATATCTTGTAAAGAAGAAGCCAGAACGAAAGCCCTGAGGATCTTAGGTTAATCATTTTCATGCTATAGAACAATATAGTGGTGATATACTGAGTTTTTGTATGAAGTATAATGCACACATATGTGTATGTATAAAATTCAGGGTCTTTATTCAGTTGTTTAACTTTGTCAATTTCTCAATCAATTATTAAATGATTTGGAAATTATTTAACACTAAAAATGAGACATAAATGCAATACTAATATCAATGCATATATTATTATGTTCAGTATATGTTAAATCATCACAAACTGATCCATTAGTATGAAAACATATAAAGACATGAATCATTACTTCTTGTAATTGGACTAATTTTTATCCACATGTGATATATGATATGGAACATGTTAATATATATTTTATGTAGCATTTCAAGTATATTTTTCACAGAAATATGTAATGATAGAGTCTAAAATGAAAGTACTATAAAATTTGTTACTACAGCAAGATATGAGAGTTGAAAGAGTTAAAAATGGATATTAACCATTTATGTCTCTGAATGCTATGAGAAAGAGCTTTTTCTTAAATTTTCCTAATTTTTCTATGTTATCTAATATCAATTGGTACTACTTTTAAATGATTATAACATTTTAAATGATTATAACATTTAAATGATTATAACATTTTCCTATGAAAAAAGATAAAAATGTTTTGTTTGAGAAGAGCAACAATTTAAAATTGAAGACATGTTTCCTAAATAACCTGAAAAGCATGGCACTTCTATGGCCAAAATTAGCAGTATATTTAACAATAAGTTTCATCCCCATGATATCATAAATAATAAATCCATAATGTTTCTACTGAAATGTTTCCATAAGATTCAAAAAGTTATACCAGATAATATCCACTTCTTCACTTAGTAGCCAGGATATTATATCATTTCTATAATTTGACACAACAGTAACAAATTAAGATGACAGGCTAACAAAATTGCCCTGATATATGTAAGCAAAGTACATAACCACATTTATAATAACTGGTCCAAAAATATAACACATTCCCATAGAAAATAATGGTAAATATCCTTGCAAGATAAGAAAAATTAGGAATTAAAGGGTCCTACCTTCTCAAAGACTAAAATCCAGAAGTATTTACTACATCTGTGGAAGTCTTATGAGAGGTAAAAGGAAAGCTTCTGTGTTTGGCCTGAAACCTACCATAACTCTTCAAGTCAACAATTAACAGATTCTGAGATTGTCATTCAGGAACAGTTTGGAAAGACATATGCATCTTCCAATATAAAAGAGACTATAACCCAGTGTACAGATAGGAATACAATAATCCACACTAAGCCTCTCATTCTTGCCTGGAAAAGGTCCTATGTCCAATAAAAGAATTCTCTTCTGGATCACTCGTCACTATTACTCCTTCTTTTTAACCCGGTAAGAAACCAAGTCTCAAAAGGTTTTTTGGCATTTAAATAAACATATATACACATCTTGATAGGTATCTGATTACCAATTTTGAATCACTTTATAATTCTCAGAAAGTCCACTTTGGCAAGACTCACTAAACAGAGAATGAGAAATTCACTATCCTCAACAAATTCCATTTGAAAGCAGTTCTTTGGAGACAGAATGAAAACAAACCAAAAAAGGTAAAAAGTATGAAACAACAGCAAAAATTAGAGACCAACATTTGGACAAGAAGCAAAAGAGATAGTTGGATTTAAATGGAACATTTCCAGGAGCAAGAGCACAGGCATATTTTCTCATCATCTTCTTACTCTTCACTCTGAAGTCATGATCCTACAGACCAGTTAGCCGACTCTACTCGTGGGCTTCTGTCCTGAAAATAACGGTGTAGGTGCTCAGTCTCTGCACGTAGAGGTGGTGCTCTCACTTCACTGTAAGCACTTTCATAGGACGGAACAGGATACATTTTATCTCCCTGACTACATCTGAGTTGGGGACCAGTGAGTGGAGGTAGAAGAGGTTGCGTAGCAAAAGGCAGAATAGCCTGAAAATAATTTTATCCTCATTGGAGATGTTTTGGACTTCCACAAATTCTTCTTAAAATAGCCGATGCTGACTCACTTGCTTTGGGGACACATTAATTTTGATCAAATTTTTTGCGGCACTTGATGATGAGATGCCAGATTAGCAATGTTGCTTGGCAACACAATAACACCCTAAACTATTCAGTCTGACTTATTTAAATCAAATTTCAAAACTTCAGAGAGAGCACAGATGGTTATAAGATTTAGCATGCTGTATCTGTAAAGAAGAATATATTCAATTCAAATTTATTCTCCTATCACAAAGTAACCTGTTTTGGGCTAAGAAATTCCATTTATATCCATGTTGCAGGTCTTTGCCATTTCCTTCAGTAATGACCACAGCTGTTCTTATTACTCACACTTAAAACTCTCTCCATACACATTTTAATCGTAATTTCTTCTCAATGGAGGAATGTGCAATAAACAAGTAATGCCCTTATTTTAACACCAAAATGTGATGGGAAGAGAAAGAGAATGACAAAGAGACATAGGAAGACAGTGAATGAGTTTGTACCTAAAATACTTTCAGGGGAATTGTTATTCATTTTATAACAAAGGCAAATTTTAGAAACACCTAAATGGAGAATATATGTATCTATAATAATGCGTAGACATTCCTTCCAAACTAACATATCATCATGAATTCATACACAGTTTCCAACAAAGATACTGATCACATTATTATTAAGGATATATTGCATATACATCCAATTATATATTTCAGTAGGTTGATCATGTAATATCCATTGTGACAAATACACTGTATTCTTTTTTTTAATTTTAAAAGTATAAAAAACAAAAAGATATTAACAAACAGACACAAGGTAGCATAAGAATAGTACAATCGAATCTGAGTTACAGATAAGGTGACAGGGAATCAACAATGGCTGTTGCATTACATATTGATAACTTCTAAGTGTATATTCAGGAAAATAGATATAGACATGCAAAATTGATCAGACAATTAACCATCAACTATTCCTTACAATAAAGTGACCTAAGTCAGTAGTACAACTTCTTTCTATAGTGTGAAAGCAAAAAGAATTACAGCAACTACAACAGAAAAAGAAAGAGAAAAAAAAAAAAAGAAAAACGGAAAGCATTAACAAAGTGACACAAAGTAGCTTAATAAACTTATAATCTGAATTGAATTAAAGACAAAGCAACAGAAAACCAACAATAGTTGTTGCATTTCATATTGATATCTTCGAAATGTATGCTCCGGAGAACACATATAGACGTACAGGACTGATCAAACAATCAGTCATCAACTATTCCTTACCATTCAGTGACATAAGTCAATAGCAGAACCATGTTAGCCATCCTGCACATATGTATATACATACATACTTACATACATACATACATAAATTTTTACCTCATTCTTTTCTCCTTTCCCACGTCCCATCTGTTCTTTACTTTTGAACAGATTTCCTTCATGACTCTTAGTTTATGTTCCCACCCTCAGGTTCTTACACCAGTGACACAATACGTTGCCAGCACATGTAACTCAGATTTATTTCACTTATGAGTATGGTGTCTAATTGTGACCATTTGCCTACAAAGGCCCCAAATCTTTCCCTCTTTATAGCTGAATAATATTCCATTGTATAAAAATGCCAGTTTTTTAATCCAGTCTTCTGTGGATGGACATTTGGGTTGCTTCCACAATTTAGCTATTACAAATTGCGCTGCTATAAACATGGGTGCACATATATCAGAGTGATATGATGCTTTCAGATCTTCTGGGAAAATACCCAGAAGGGGAATAACTGGTTTGAATGGAACCTCTAGACCTAGTTTGCTGAAGAATTTCGAAACTGCTCTCCACATTGGTTGCACCAGTCTGCATTCGCACCAGCAGTGTAATAGAGCTCGCCAGCATTTGTTATTGGATGATTTTTTCATACTGGCCATTCTTGCTGGGGTGAGATGAAATCTCAGTGTTGTTTTTATTTGCATTTCTCAAAAGACTAAGGATGTGGAACATTTTCTCATATATTTATTTGCCATCTGTATTTCTTTATCTGAGAAGTGTGTATTCATCTCAGATGCCCATTTCTGGATTGGGTCTTTGAATTTGGATAGGTACATGTTTTTTAATTCTTTGTATGTTCTAGATAGCAGTCCTTTGTCTGAGGGACAGCTTGCTAGGATTTTTTCCCAATTTGTGGGTTTTCTTTTTACTTTGCTGGTGATTTCTTTAGATGTACAAAAACTTTTCACTAGGATGAGGTCCCAGTTATTGATTCTTTGAAGTGTTTCCCTTTCAGTTTCATTTTTGTTCATGAACTCTCTGCTTACTCCTATGTCTTCAAGATTTTTACCTACTTTCTCTTCCAATAGATTTAGAGCTTCTGTTTTAATGTTAAGATCTGTGATCCATTTTGACCTGAGTTTGGTGCATGGTGATAGACTAGGCTCTATTTACAGTTTTTGGCTAGAGGCAAGCCAGTTTTTCCAGCACCATTTATTAAACAGCTCATCCTTTTTCCAGTGAGTTTGGTTGGCCCCTTTGTCAAATACTAGGTGGCTGAGTGTGTTTTTCATTCTGCTTGCATCTTCCAGTCTGTTCCATTGATCCTCAGCTCTGTTTTTTAGCCAGTACCAGGTTGATTTTATTACAGTAGCTTTGTAGTATAATTTCAGGTCAGGGATTGTGATTCCACCTGACTTGTCCTTGTTGCCTAGGATTGCTTTTGCTATTCTGGGTCTCTTCTGGTTCCAGATGAATTTAAGGCATATTTTCTCTGGATCTGTGAGGTATGCTAATGGTAGTTTAATGGGAATTGCATTGAATCTGTACAACAGTTTTGGTAGTGGAATTGCATTGAATCTGTACAACAGTTTTGGTAGTATGGCCACTTTCACAATGTTGGTTCTTCCTAACCATGAGCAGGGTATGTTTTTCCATTTATTGAAATCCTCTTCGATCTCTTTTTTCAAAGTGCTGTAGTTTTCACTGAATAAACCTTTCACATTCTTTGTTAGATGGATTCCTAAGCATTTCAATTTCTTGGATGCTATTGTAAAACGTATGGTTTCCTCAATTTCTCTCTCAGTCTGTTTGTTGTTGGTGTAGAGGAATGCTATTGATTTTTGGGTGTTGACTTTGTATCCAGCTACTCTGCTGAATTTGTCAATTAATTCGAGGAATTTTCTTGTGGAGTTTTTGGGGTCCTCCATGTATAGTATCATGTCATCTGCAAATAGTGATAGTTTAACTCCTTCCTTTCCTATCCTTATTCCTTTTATTTCTCTCTCTTGTCTAGTTGCTCTGGCTAATGCTTCCAGAACTATGTTGAATAGGAGAGGTGACAATGGGCATCCTTGTCTTGTTCCTGACTTTAAAGTGAAAGTTTTCCTTTTTTGTCCATTTAGTATGATGTTGGCTGTTGGTTTTTCATAGATGGCTTTGATCAGATTGAGGTAGAGGCCATCTATTCCTATTTTTTCTAAGGTTTTTAACATGAATGCATGTTGGACTTTGTCGAAAGCCTTCTCTGCATCTATTTAGATGATCATGTGGTTTTTGTCTTTGGCTGTGTTGATATGATGTATTACATTAATTGATTTGCGAATATTGAACCATCCCTGCATTCCTGGAATGAATCCTTGTTTGGGAAATTTTCTGCTATTATTTCAGCAAATATTCTTTTTATATCATTTGTGTTGTCTCCTGCTGTTTCAGTGACTCCTATTACTCGAATTATTTCATTTTGCCTCATCTTGCAGCTGTTGGATTGATTTTTCTTGGGTCTTTGATGATTTTATGAGATTCTTCCTTTCCTGCTCATAAGCTGCCATGCTGTCTTCAAGGTCTGAAATTCTATCTTCGGTTTCATTTAAGCGGTTTTGCAACCTTTCAGTGGAAGTTTTCAATTCCTGGCAACCTCTTTGGACCTGTTTCATTCATGGCAATTCATTCCTAAATTGCTCTTGTAATGTTTCCATTTGTTTCCTATTTTCTTCTATTCTTTTATCTATTTCTTCTCCATGTGTATGGAACATTTCTTCCATTATAGTTTTCAGTTCATTTTTTGTCTGAGAGATTATTGCAGGTATGTAGCTTATTTCTGCTTTAAGTTCTTCTATGGCCTGATGGAGTTGTTTCTTTATTTCGGATGCAATCGTTTCAGAACTTGCAGGTATGTGGCTTCCAATTCCACTGTATCCTCGCATCCAGTACTTGTTCTAGGTGGGGTTGAGTTCTGAGACTGCGTTTTGTTCTTCCGTCTTCCCATTGTGGGGTATCAGATTCATAGTTTTCAGCTATAAATTACCCAGGCAGTTCACCAGGGAAAGGTCTGTTGGAAAGGCTGCTCCAATTACTCCTTCTCTTCGGGAGAATGTCCCTTAATCTTTCTGCTGAGAGTTCCCCTCAATAGGCTGCTCATATGCTGCTTTGTGGACCAAGCTACTCTCTACCCAGAGCCCTGGCTGGGGCACATAAACAGCTCGCCACCCCGGCGACCATGAACCAAGGGGCTGCTCATGTGTTCCTCTCTGGGTGGAGCTCCTCCCCTACTCAAAATTCTGGTCAGGGCACCCAACCAGCTCTCCCATCCTGGGGTCCATGTAGTCAGTAGGGCCGCTCAGATGTCCCTCTCTGGGCAGAGCTTCTCCCCGACTCAGAAATCCGGTCAGGGCACACAAACAACTCACCCGTCCCTGGGATCGTGCAGGGAGGAGGGCCGCTCTGGTGTATCTCCCTGGGTCAAGCTTCTCCCCGACTCAGAACTCCAGTTGCGGCACACAATCTGCTCACCCTTTCCGGAATCCGTGCAGGCAGGAGAGCCCCAAAGTGCTAATATTTCATGTTTCACCCGCGATCCACTGCTCCCTGGCGCTTCTCCACCTCCTCGGCACTCTCGCAGGAGCCACCAACCACGGCCGCAGTAGTGCCCATGCTCAGGCCGAGGAGGGCGCCAGTTGCAGGGACAGGGACCTGGGCGGGACCCCAGTCCACAGCCCGGATTAGCGCAGTGTGCCCGAGGAGCATGGGCTCCGAGTCTGCCCCACTCTTCAGCCGCCAAAAAGCCAATTTCTGGCCGTAGCTGCCGGCGAGCTGCGCAGTGTCGGGAAATGGGAGTGTCCGTCCCACCACAGGCACCCTCATGGTGCGCGTACTTGGCCAAGCCAATGCCCGTGTGCCGGGCCGAGCACCTCGGGCACCCAGCTCTCGGAGCCCGCCCACTCCTCACTGTGGCAAATTGCACTGCCCCACTATGGAATTTCGCAGCTGCGGACCTGGCACCCACACACATCGAGCCTGTCTCGAGCTAGAGATCTCTCTCTGGGAGGATTCCTCTCTGCTGCTCACCTGGTTGCCATCTTCCCGGAAGCCCCTACACTGTATTCTTATTAAATATTTTATGTTACATATACTCCAGTATATTATTTTAAGAAGCTGAATTTAAGCTTTTCTTCTTGTAATTTATCCACGATCGTAGAGGAAATGAAGATGAAAACTTGGACTTGAATTTAGATTAGAATGTTTTAAAAGGCCATCATCTGATGATTAAAGAAAAATGATATATGTATACAATGAAATATTATTTAGTGACAAAATGAATAAAATCTGCACACTTATTAGCAAATAGTTGAGTCTTGAAATTATTGTGTGAAAGAATGCAGACAGAAAAAGCCACATATTGAATGATTGTATTTATGGGAAAAGTGCACAAGTGGCAAATCTATAGAGATGGAAAATAGATTCAAGCTTGGTGGGAGCTTAAAGGAGAGGTAGATAAAGTGACGGCTAATGAATATGGGGCTCCTTTGTGGAGTAAAGAAGATCTTCTGACTCTGTGTAATCACTGTGCCTCAAAAATATAAATCTGCAGAAAATGAAGGAGTCTACAAAGCTCCCACTTTAAAGATCCATCTAGATTAGGAATAAATAATAAAATAAACAATAGCAGAGAAGACATAAAGCCAATTTAAAAAGTAATGATAGCAATACAGATTTAATGCACTCCTAATCAAAATACCAATATCATTTCCCACAGAGCTAGAGAAAACCGTTCTCAAATACATATGGAATAAAAAAAGATCCAGAATGGCAATAGCAATCTTGGGTAACAAAAGCAAAGAAGGTGACATCACAATCCCAGACTTGAAGTTATACTACAGAGCTACAGTCATTAAAATAGCATCATACGGGCACTAAAACAGGCATGTGAATCAATGGAATAGAATAGAAGATCCAGCAATAGCCCCAGGCATGTATAACTACTTTATCTTGGATAAAGAAAGCAAAAATATACATTGCAGGAAATATAACTTCCTTAACAAATGATGCTAAAAAATTGGATATCAACATGTACAAGATTGAGCATAGATCCATATATCTCAACATGAACTAAGCTACAATAAGTATGAATCAAAGAACTTAATGTTAAAAGAGAAACATTCAATTTGCTGAAAGATAAAATAGATATAACTCTTGAAGTCATAGGTGAGGCAAGAACTTTCTGAACAGAATCCTAATGGCACAAGAAATACTACAGAGAATCAACAAATAGGATGATATAAAATTAAAAAGCTTCTGCACAGCAAAACAAACATGCAGCAGATGAAGAGAAAACTTACAGAATGGGAAAAAATTTTGCCACTGTTCCTCAAACAGAGGACTAACATCATGAATATATAAAGAACTCACAAAAATTAGACTCCCCAGAATAAAAACCCACTCAAAAAATGGGCAACCAAAATGAATAGGTACATTTCAGAAGAAACAAAAATGGTCAATAAATAATTACATGAAAAAATACTCATCATTGCTGTTCATCAGAAAAATGTAAATTAAACTATACTGACAGCACCATCTTCTCTCAGAAAAAATAGCCTATCATCATAAAAATAATAACAGATGCTGTTGAGGATGTGGGAGAAAGGAATTTTTCTACATTGTTGTAGGAAAGTAAACTAGCACAACCACTATAGAAATCAGCATGGAGATTACTCTAAAAACCAAGAATTAGAAATTCCATTTGTCCAAGCTATTCCCTTCTAGGTATCTTCTCAAAAGAGTTAAAATCATAGTTTTATAAGGATTACATGGATACCCATATTTACAACAGTACAATGTACATTAGCTAGATCTTAGAAACAGTGTACATGTCCATCAACAGATGAATGAGTTAGGAAAATGTGGCATTTATATGCAAAGGAATGCAATGCCATCAGAAAGAAAAATAAATTTGATGCATTCATAGGTAAATGGATGCAACTTGAGAGCATCATGTTAAGGGAAATAAGCCAGACACAGAAAGATATTTCAAAATATATGCTAAACGTTTTTTATTTATAGTTTACCTTGGTTTGTTGAATAGAAAAGTTTGTGTTACTATCTGTTTCTTTGTTGCAAGAATTTTATGGTTTATGCCTTGTACTCTTATTATATAATGAGAAAAAGACCAATATTCCAAGTATGTAAGTACTTATTGATGAGCATTTATCTAGAAAGAGAGAATTGAAATATATGAAGCTGAGACTGCCAAAGTTTAATGGAAATGAATGGATGTATTAATAGAGTTTGCACCCTTAACAGTCCTCCAACCCAAATAGACAGATTCAGTAGATAGGCAATATGGGCATAGTTAACAGCACTATCCATCAACTGGATACAGTTAACAGCTGATTACTTTATTCAGCCACAGCCAGTGACACATTCCTCTCAAGTTAAAATGAAGCATTAATCAGAATAGACCACATTCTGGGCCCTAAAATACACAATTAATTTAAAAGGATAGTTAGTGCTCAGCTCATATCAGAATTAAATTAGAAATCTATAACATGCAACTAGCCAAATAACCTCTAAATACTTAGCAAACAAACCACATATTGCTAAATAACACATGGAACAAAGCAGATATTTTAAAATAATGCTAAATATTTGGAACTAAGTAAGAAGGAAAGTAAAATTTATCAGAATTTGTGGAATGTCTTGAACTTAGTCTTAACAGAAGATTTACCCCATTGAATGCACACGCCAGAAAAAGACTTAATTTTCATAACATAAGCTTCCATTTCAGAAAACTAGAAAAAGATCAAATTTAATTCAAAAAGAAATAATAATAATAAATAGAAATAATCAAAAATTAGAAGAGGAATCAATAGATTAAAAATATAAAATGAAATAGAGATACTCGTACTTAACAAAAGCAATACTGATTCATTAAAAATAATGAAACCGATAAGCCTCTTCTTAGTCTAAGTAAGAAAAAAGAAGTCACAAATTATCAATACAAAGCATGAAAAACAGGACATCACTATAGATTGTATTAACATTAAAAAGATAATAAAAGATTATTATGGGCAACTCTATACTCACAAGTTTATAACTTAGAAGAGATGGCCAATTTCTTAAAAGACACATTCTGCCAAAGTTCACACAGAAAGAAAGAAATAACATGGAAAAGTCTATATTTATTAAAGAAATGAAGTCTGGGAGCCTGGGACCGCTGACTCTGCCACCTACCGCCATTACAGGAAGGTCCCTCAGACCTGGGAAACCTCTGTGAGCTGCATTGGAGCCCAAGACCCCTTGATCCACTCCTGCTGCTGTTGTGGGCAGGACCCTGGGTCCCAGGAAGCTTTGGTGAGCTGCCTGGGAACCCAAGACACTGTGATCCACCTCCCAATGCCATGTGGGAAGGATCCTGGGTTCTGGGCAGCCTCTGTTTGCTTTCTGAGAGCCCGAAACCCTGTGCTCTGCCTCCTGATGCCATCACAGGAATGACCATGAATCCCAGAAAATCTAGGGAGATTTTAAAATGACAAAAAGAAGGAGCAAAATGCAATCTCCACCCTATCCAGAATAAGTCCGGGAAGCATTCATATGGAAGAACATGGAAATCACAAACCTGAAAGTTCTGAAATGATAGCAACTGAAGTAAAGAACCAACTACATCAGGCTATCACAGAAATCAAATCAGAGATAATCACTCAGTTAAAAAAAGAAGTGACAACCACAATGAAAGACTTGCTTAGCATATCAAGAGAAAACAGATAAAAAATAAAGGAACATAAAAAATGAAGGAAGCCTTGAATGAACAATACAGGAAAAAATTACAATGCATGAAACAGATTCAAGCAGATATTCACAAAATTAAAAATTCCATTGAAAGCTGGCAAAACCACTTGAATGGAAAGGAAGATAGAATTTCAGACCATGAAGACAACCTTGTGGCTAGTGATTGTGAAAGGAAAGATCTCCTAAAAATAACAAGGAAGGACCAAATAACAATTGAACAGTTGCAACATGAGGCAAAGAAATACAATATAAGACTCATAGGTGCTAACAAGAGAGCAGGAGACAACATGAATGGCATTAAAAGACTATTTGCAAAAATAATAGCAGGAAATTTCCTGAGCATGGGAGAGGAACCTGACACACATTTAAGTGAGCCATATAAAGCTGGATACATAAAAACCAAGCTCCCATGAATTCAGCAAAAGAAAAGAATATTAAAAGACATTAGAGAAAAAAAAATAGATCATCTATGAAGGAAACTCCATCAGAATCACAGCAGACTTCTCAACACAATCACAAGTCAAGAAGAGCTTGGACTTAAGTATTTCAGGTCCTGAAAGAAAACAACTTCCAAGCCAGATTGCTGTATCCTACAAAACTATATTTTTAAAACTGATGGAGAAATATGATACTCCCAGTACCAAGATGAACTGAAGAAATTTATGACCACCAAACTAACCCTACAAAGAGTACTGAAAGATATTCTACAAAGACATAAAAATGACCACAATTTCAAGACCAAAAATAGAAAATAACCACCAAGGATGGTAAGCAATTAAACAGAGGGGAAAAGTACATAACCAACAGTGGGAAAATAACAAGACAAACATAAGTCAATATATATCAGTAATGACCATTAATGTAAATGGCCTCAATTCACCAATCAAAAGTAACAGACTGGCAGAGTGAATCAAAAAACAAAATCCAACACTATGCTGTAAGGGCCAGGAAGACAATTTAGTGGCACAGTGCCTGCTCAGCAAGCACAATGTCCTGAGTTCAATTCCCGGTACCCCCCCAAAAAAAAACCCCAATACTGTACACAAGAAACTCATTTAATTCAAAAGGAATTAAATTCACAGACTGAAAGTCAAAGGATGGAAAACAATACTCCATGTGACAGGAACCTGGAAAAATATAGGACTAGTTATTCTGTTTACAGACGATGTGAACTTCAAACCAATAGTCATCAAAAGAGATAAAGAAGTTCACTACATTCTTTTTAGGGGAAAACTGCAAGAGGAAGAGGAAATGATCATAAATATATATGCACCAAATATAGGAGCACCCAATTATATATGGCAAATTTTAACAGATACGAAAAACCAAACAAGTGATAACACAATCGTAACAGGATATTTTAACACACCATTGTCACAAGGAGGTAGAACAACAAGGCAAAAAATCAGCAAAGACATAACAGAGCTGAACCAAATGTGTAAACAAATAGACTTAGTAGACCTTTACAGAATATTCTACCTAACAACATTAGAATACACATTCTTGTCAGCTGCGCACAGGACATTCTCTTAAACAGACTGATGGTTTGTGTCTGCATGTCCCCCCCAATCCTCATGCAGTCATGGGGTGGGCTTCTAACCAATAAATCCCTAGTCCAATTTATCAAAAAAAGGAAAGAAAAAACACAAATCCATGCAATTAATAATGAAAAGGATGAAATCACTACAGATCATGTAGAAATTCAGAAGATCATCAATACCTATTTTAAAAGATTTTACTCTCCGAGGATGGAAAACATAGAAGAAATGCATAGATTCCTAGATACATAAGAATTACCACAGCTGAATCAAGAAGATTTTAAAATCATGAATAACCCAATACCAGATGATGAAATTGAAAATGATAGTAAAAAAAAAAATGATAGTAAAACTTATCAATAAAGAAAAGCTCAGATTTTGATGGGTTCATAGCTGAATTTTACAAGAAATTTAGAGATTTAATGTCAATTCTACTTAAACTCTTTAATCAGATATGTGGGGAAGTAATTCTCCCCAACTCATTCCTGTAGGCAAGTATTACCCTGAGAGCAAAACCAGAGAAAGACCCAACCAAAAAACAGGACTATAGGCCAATCTTCCTAATGAACATAGAAGCAAAAATTCTCAATGAAATGCTAGCTAATACAATACAACAAATAATCAAGCAGATAATACACCATGACTAAGTGGGTTTCATCCCAGAAAAGGCAGAGATGGTTCAATATATGCAAATCAATAACTGCAATACATCATATCAACAAAACCAAAGACAAAAATCACATGATCATCTCAATAGATGCAGAAAAAGCTTTTGGTAAATTCCAACACTTATTATTGAAGCAAACTCTACAGAAAATCTGAATATATGGGCTTTACCTCAATCTGGTAAAAACCATCTATGGCAAACCAACAGCCAACATCATACTAAATGGACAAAAACTGAAAGTTTTTGCTCTAAAATCAGGAACAAGATGAGGATGTCTACTGTCACAACTCCTATTCAATATAGGAAACATCAGCCAGAGCAATTAGACAAGAGAGAGAAATAAAAGGAATAAGGATAGAAAAGGAAGAAGTGAAATTATTATTTGCAAATGACATGATGCTCTACATGAAAGACCCCAGAACTCCACCAAAAGACTCCTAGGATTAATAAAAAAATTCAGTAGTTCAGCTGGATACAAAAGCAATGCTCAAAAAATAATAGCATTCCTATACAAAAACAACAAACATACCGAGAGAGAAATTAGAGAAATCATACTTTTCACAATAGCATCCAAAAAGTTGAAATACTTAGGAATTAATCTAACAAAAGAAGTAAAAGTTCTATACAGCAAAATTGCAGTATTCTGACAAAATAGATTGAAAAGGATTTTAGGAAATGGAAATATATTCCTTGCTCATGGATAGGAAGAATAAACATTGTGAAAATGATCATATTCCCAAAATTGTTATACAGATTCAATGCAATGCCAATGAAAATACCATTATTGCACCTCACAGATCTAGAGAAAATATTCCTAGAATTCATCTGGAATCTGAAGGACCCAGAATATCAAAATAAATCCTGGGCAATGAAGGCAAAGCAAGAGCTATCACAGTCTCTGACTTGAAATTATACTACAAAGATACTGTGATAAAGTCAGCATGGTATTGGCACAGAAACAGAAATGAAGATCAGTGGAACAGATTAGAACATGGAGCCACAACCACAAACACACTCAGCTACCTCATGCTTCACAAAGGGGCCAAACATTTTCAGTTAAAGAAAGACAGCCTCTTTAATAAATGGTTCTGAAAACCCTGGCTCTCCACATGCCAAAGACTAAAATCAGACCCCTGTCGATCACAGTGCAGCAAATCAAAGTCAAAATGGCTTCATGATCTAAGTTTTAAAACAGAAACACCAAATCCACTGGAAGAGAAAGTAGGTAGAAATCTTAAAGATGTAGGGTAGGCAGAGAGTTCATGAACAAAAATCAAACTGCACGGGAAACACTTCAAAGAATGAACAACAGGGATCTTATCTTACTGAAAAGTTTTTGCAGGTCAAAAGAAACCACCAATAGGGTAAAAAGAAAACGGACAAATTGGGAAAAAAATTTCAGCCAACTGTCCCTCACATAAAGGACTTCTATCTAGAACGTATAAACTTTAAAAAAAATCAGACCCCCAAAATTCAAAGCCCCAATCCAAAAATGGGCATCTGAGATAAATACACATTGCTCAGATGAAAAAGTACAAATGGCAAATATATGAGAAAATGTTCAACATCATAAGTCATTTGAGAAATGCAAATTAAAACACCTCAGAGATTCCATTTCACCCCAGAAAGAATGGCTATCATCAAAAAAGCAACCAATAACAAATGCTGGAGAGTGTGTGGGGAAAAAGGAATAATGCTCCACTGTTGGTGGGAGTGTAAACTTGTGCAATCACTGGGGCAATCAGTCTGGAGATTCCTCAGTAAACGAGGATTAGAGCTCCCATTAAACCCAGCCATTCCCCTCCTGGGGATTTTTTCCAGAACTGAAAACAATACGCCACGGAAATGTATGCGCACTCATGTTTATAGCAGGACAAATTTTAATAGCTAAATCTTGCAAACAATCCAAATGTCCATCGACTGAGAGATAGATAAAAAGATGTGGCATTTTTATACAATGGTGTATTATTCAGCTATAAGGAAAGATAAACTAGAGCTTTTATAGGTAAATGGATGCAACTAGAGACCATACTAATAAATGAAATAAACCAGACTCACATTTATAAACATTGTATTGCAGTGGATTAGTATAAGAACCTGAAAAAGTAAATAAAATCTGAAAGGTACAAGAGATATTGTGAAAGGGAAAGAAACCACTCAAACAGGAAAGAACAACTGGGATGAGGGAAAGAGAAAAAAAGAGAGAGAAGGAAGGGAAAAAAAAAATATATATATATATATATATTCACACAAGATAGCTAAGATAATTGTCCTACTAATTTGTAGTGGTTTATTGAAAGGACAGTTAATGTGTAATTCTTTGACCAATTTTAAATGCCTATATCTGGTTATCTATGTAGTCAATTTGAAGATAACAATATGTAGTACAACAACTGTAGTTAATTTCCTATCACCTTATTTTGAAATTCTGTATTATTTTTATTTTTTATGTTGTTCTGTTTGTCTTTGTTTTTTGTTATTTTGTTATTTTCTGGTTTTTTGTTATTTTTTGTTATTTTGTTTTTGTTGTTTTAAAATTATGCACAAACACACACATACACACACACACAAACACACACACACACAAGGAAAGATGGGATAAGTGTGCTGCTGATGTCTATTTGTTTCTTGAAGGGAACAGTTGATGCTTCATTTTTTTTCCTTGACCAAGTTTACATGCTTGTGTCCAGTAATCAGAACAACTGACTTGAAGACAACAACGTGTAATTTTGCAACCATTGTTGAATTCCTACCATCTTGTTTGGTGAAGCTTTGTACTGTTTGTAATTTTTTTTTATTACTTGTTATTGTCTTTAAAACTTTGATCAATCTTTCATTCTTGCACCTGGTGGTCTGAGCAAATTTGCTGAAAAAGGCACTGTGTAATACAACCACCACTGTTGATACCTATCATCTTATTTGGAAATCCTGTGTTTTCTTGTTGTTTGATTTTTGTCTTCATTGTTGTTAAATTGTTATTGCTTTTTTCTCTTTAAAATAAAATTTTAAAAAAGAAATCAACTGTTAATAACTTCCTTCCAAAATAAAATGCATGAGTTCACTGGCAATTTCTACTTAATATTCAAGGAAGAAATTATATCAAGCTCTACACCTCTTCTAGAAGGTAGCCCACAGGAAATACTTCCTGACTCATCCTGTAAGACCACATTTACCTCAAAACTAAAAGGACATAAAGAGATTACAAGAATTTATGTAAAATCTCTTCGAACTGAAGAACAATTATAGCAAGGTTATAGGATATAAGATTAATATACAAAATTCAGTTTCTTATATGCTAGTAACAAACCCATGGTGTATGATGTTAAAACACATTAATATTTAGATTAGCATGCTTCAAAGGTTAAACACATAGGTATAACTCTAAGAACATGTGCACAAGATCTGTATGGAAACATGGCAAAGCTCTATGAAAGACACCAAGAACTAAGTTGAGAAATGTTTCATATTAATAGAAACACATGTAATTGTCATATTAATAGAAACACATGTAACTGTCATGATATAAAATCTACTCATTTGACTTATAGGTTATATTAAATACAAAACAAAATTCTAACAAGTTACTTTATGGATATTGAAGTTTATATGGAGAAAGAAAAGACTCAGATGAAACAACTCTACACTGAAAGGAATAAAATTAGAGCTCTGACACTAACTGACTTTAAAACTAACTTTAAAGTTATAGCAATCAACACATGGTGGTATTTGGCACAGAACAGACAAATCATGTTAATGGAATAGAACAGTAACCATAATGGACCCACAAACACATAGTCTACTAATCTTTGACAAATTAATAAATGCAAGCCAACAGGGAAGAGACAAACTCCTAACAAGTGGTGATGGATGGATATACACATGCAAAAACATGAAAGCAGACACAGAAATTTACTCTTTGCAGAAACTAGCTCAAAATAAGTCATAGAATAAATTTAAAGTTTCAAACAATAAAAACCCCAAAATATAATATAGGTGAAAACCTGGATAGCCTTGAGTATGACAATCCCATTCTAAAATCAATATCCAATTTACTCATAGTAAATAACTGATATCTGAACTTTAATTAAAATTAACAACTTCTGCTCTACAACAAAAAAAAATATATGTAGACAATGAAAAAGTAAGCCACAGGTGGTCACAAAATATTTGCAAAAGATATACCTGTTATAAAAGCACAATTTTCCAAAGTGCACAAAGAATTCTAAAAACTGGACAGTAGGAAAAACCAACAATTGAATTTTTCAAAAAGAACAAAAATGGGCCGGGGATACAGCTCAGTGGCATAAGTGTGGGCCTGGCAAGCACAAGGTCCTGAGTTCAATTCCTGGTACCAAAAAAGCAAAACAAACAACAAAAGAGGACAGAAGGCTTGAGCAGACATCTTACTGCAGGGGTACAGACAGCAACAGGGAAAGACACGAAAGAGGACTTACAGAAGTGCTTCAGAAAATGGCAGCCGTGATGCCATAAGTGTGTTCCAAGCAAGAGGTGTTTATCTTGACAGGAGTTAATGGTAGTATGTCTGTTATTGTAATAAAATGTAAACATTCATATTTTGGATCATGCCTCGTGATTAAAAATAATTTCTACTGTTCTAAGAAGTATGAATTTTAAACAATGTGATATATGAGGCACTAATTTCACTCATTTTTAAATCTACCAGTAATTTTAAATACATCTTTAGCAAAGAAACTATTCCTTTTTGAACTCCTGATAGGCCCTGGAAATTTAAGGAAAAACAGAACAGTCTTTATATATCAACAGCAGCAAAGGTTAGATCAGCAAAGAGCCGGGATAAACTGTAGGGAAATGGTGACAGGGAAGGCGGATAAAAACTTTCACTCCATTTACATTTTCTCATTTTAAAAATTCCCTTCACTATGACAAATACAGTCATGTTTTAAAATATTTTGATATACTGGTGTGCCTTAATTGTCCAATAAAATAAATTATAGCATTACTACTGGCATTGTTTTTTTACTTTAAGGAAAAGCATTTTACAAAAATAGCACGAGTTAAATAAATTGCCTATTTCCTTTTAAATATTAGTGTTTTGCGATGAAGAAAAGTGTGTAAATAAATGCATACTTGGTATATGGTAATATATTTCGGTATGTTCCATTAGTTCATTTGGAACATACCTTTCTGTTGGAAGAGCTTTCGAAAACATGCTCCGTGGAAATTTTTTTCTCTCTCCTCACTCTCCCTTCACTCAGATTCAGAGTTCTGTGTCAAAGAAAATGAGATATTAAGTTTCTAAAATTAAAAATAATAACCACAGTCACAAAAAATAAATGAAAACAGAGTCAGGAGTACAACACTGACAAATGCGTGTACAGCAGAGTCTGAGAGACCCAGCCAGACAGCACTGGGTAAATACTGTTTGGAGGCAGAACGCTCAAAGGCATTATGTGTTTGCTGTTGTGCTTGACGTCCGCTTTGCCTGGGGTCTGACACCAGATGACCGGTGATCTCACTCGCCCTTTCTTCCGCTGCTCCCTGTGGGCCCTGCGCACACCTCCTCCCCCTGCATCCTCGTCTGCCTTTGGCCTCGCCCAGCGCCTTGCTCCGAAGATGTCTGCGGTGGTTAGGATTCAGCAGCTCACACCTTAGCCTGTCAGGACCCGGCGTCTCCAGTGCCCAGCACCAGTCCATCGCTTCATTTCA